>JXXB01027647.1:0-11642 GCA_000956275.1 Anopheles koliensis | reverse complement strand
TGTGTTTGTGTGTTCTGTCGAAATCGAAACGGCCGAAAGAACTTGCCATGTTGGTTTGGGTGAGTCAGCTCCCAGGCAAGGTGTTTTTTCGTACTGCATCCGCTGCAGCTCCTCAATATGCATGAACGCTAAGAAGGACGTTCGAACTGTAAGGGATGTGGTTGGTTGGGCAATGTCATGAACAAAAAAAGGGCATCGCGCCCGCAATGAGATGACGGGGTACGTTTGCGAGAAGCTCGTCAAAGACCTTGAGAAGCTGGTGCGAACGATTGTTCACCGATGTGAGACCGAAGCAGCAGTTTTGGGCCATATTAAGGCCAGGGATGAGAAACACGAGTCCGTTTTCACTTATCTACAACGACGTTTCAATTAGCCAATTGTTTGGAAATTTTGTGTTTGTTTTTTTTTCATTTCTTGCTTCCATTCCTCATTCTCATTCAGCCTTTTTATTTCCCTACTGTTGTTATGAAATCACACATCGAAACTTATACTAGAACTGATCGTTGTTGTTGTCGTTGTCATGGAGTAAAGTAAAGTTTTCCTCCATGTCATTGTATGCGATATACATGCCAGAAAAATTGTTCAAGGATTCTCAATTACGCTGCAGTAATAATAAAAATAAAAAAAATTTAATAATAAAATGTTAATCTAATTGCACAATTATTCAGTTGAGGCATGAAAATAGGCTAAATATATTAAACTGAATTTTAGCAGAATATTATTGAATTAGCAGGATAAGTTAGTTATTTTAATTCCCTTTGATGCCTTTCGCATTATTTTTAAATTATTGTTTTAGGCGGTTCAATGTGGGAAATTATTTACATAAATGAAATAACTATACTCCATCAGCGAGGACTACTTTAAATCCGGAACCAATAAATCATTATTCGTAAATATGTTTTATAATAAAACATCTCGTATAATGCAAAAAAGCAAAAAAACATATATTATAAATAAAAATAATTGCTTCTATTCATTTCCCCTCACATGAAAAAATATCACCTTCAGATAAAAAAATGTAAAAAATGGAAAACAAGTCACTATAAGCTCAAATTTATCTTAGACCACGGCGATCTGCAATTCTCGTGAGTAGGTGTAAAACCACTGGCGCTTTGAGACCCAGCTAAACAGGTGTGCCATCACTAATACCGCTGGCAATTGATATAGCTATCAGAGGGAAAGAGTGAAAGGCATGCATCAATACATCAGAAAGGAAACAACCAAAGCTCGTTTATACTACAGATCAGAACGTGGCGAAAAAAGACCGAATTCAAGCTCGATATTCCTCGGTGTTTTCAGATTCTTTTTTCATAAACAGTTTTCTAAAATGACGTTATTTTTTATTAACCATCACGTACCAATGAGCGATATTAGCAACGGTTGTTTGCCTTGATCAGGGGATTTTTTATCGGCAGCGTGTCTATGTGTTGGTAAACAAACGAACACGCCCCAATCTGTACCATGTTAATCCACCTTGGGCACATCGTGATAGCAGTAAGCTGACCAATACATCAAAGCAACACTGAATTAGCGTATGAGAAGTGAAAAAGAAAATACGATGGTAAGTTTCGTATCGATATTTGTAAAGTCAGGTGTGGACGTGTGAGTCGATTCCGGTTCAGTTCTCAAGATCAAATTCGTACACTTTGAAATTGAGCAGGGGTCCAGTAGGGTTTTTTTAACAATTCCGTCTTACTATCTCACAGTTCCGTCTTGTTACTCACACGGTGTACAGCTACTTTTGTGTGACAACCATCGTGAGACTATGGGTCCATATTTGTCACCTTTACAACGTCACGTTTCAGCCTTGATCAAATTATTAAAACATACTCAATTCGGCTTTTGTTCGAATAATCGCTGCCCGTAGTTCGGTTTAAAGATATTAATATTCGCGTTCTGAAACTTCAGCTTATGAAACGCTCTACATTGCCCAGATCAGCTCACGCGTTTGCTGCGAAATAAGTAAGCACCTAGAACTTGCTAACTTCATTAGCTGGCCCAATCCGCAGGAAGGTTGCTAAGCCCTGGGACGATCATTTCACCGGCGATGATGGAATGCACGTATGTGTACAGCCCGGTTCGGTTACGTTTACTTGCTTGCTGTTTAAATAATGGGCAGCAAACACTATCCACCCGGTATCCGGTGGGTGGCGAAAAGCGCATTGCGAACACAGCGAAACAGCCTCCCTCCCCTCGCCCCTTCGAATGGCGCGCTACGAAAAGTCTCTTAAAATATGTATTACATGCTTTCAAATGCTACACCGGCTGCACTGTGAAGGAGAACCGAAATCTCTCACCCTCGGCAGGAGCGTTACGAAACGGCAGTAAATGCACCGCCATTGGGGCCCCACCACGATCCTTCCGGGCAACAATGCCAGCATTCCTTCCCGTTTTTTGGATTTGTTTTTCCCCCTCTTCCCCCCTCCTCTCCCCGCCCTTTGGCTGCGTTTTTGGCACACAAAAGCACTCGAATGTGTTGTTGCGATGCTGCCGGGGAGGGTTTGGCTCCGTGCTTGCTGCAAATGGTTCGGTGAGTGTGGATTGCCGCAACTACTTCCCGGGCAACAACTTCCGCAGCAAGAGCAAGGACTTCCGCCGAGGCAGGCAGGCAGGCCAGCATTCTTGACGAGTTCTTATTTCGTCCCGCTTTTTCCCCGAGCGAATCGCGGACCATCAAAAAAAAAAGAAAGAAAAGGCGTACAGCGAAGCACGCTCATGTGTATGCATGATAGGAAAGCCTTTCCCATTGGCGTCATTAAAATGATATAAATGAGGTCCAAGAGCAACGAGCATAAACCATTATTATTGCATTACGAAAAAGCTCGATCCGGCACTGTCAACGACACACGGCGTTTTTGTCATGCAGCCAAAGTCCACGGTGAGTTTGATAGTATGCTTGCAAGCCCTATTGGAATCTGGCTTTCGGACTTGATGTAAGGCGCTGGAAAGGAAATGAGCTTATGATTTGTGGCATATTTTGTATACGATTTTCAGACATTTTATTTCTACCACAAAAATTGAATAGATAATTTTGTGTACATCATGTAGCTGTATGCAGGTGCTGTTTAGATTACCAGCAAGCCAAATCGATCTCTTTATTTTAGATGCTTTTTTAATTTATTTTGGCTCGAATTAAATTAATTAAAATTTGCTTCGCTCAAACAAGCGCACTTGCAGGCGTTTCAGCAAACTTGGGCTAAAAAAAAAGCGGTGTTCCTCGTATCGATGGTAGCTAGAATTGTAACGTGAGATAGTATGAAATCAATTTGAAAATGAAATCACACCGGTGCTGGTGTTTGATTACTGCAAAGAAAACAAAACAAGAAAAAATAAAGAACGTACTACAACGGCGCAACATAATTGGAATTCATTTCGATGGATGCGTTCGATGAAAATGCGAGCAAATACTGCCATATAGGCGAAAGCGTTCAGCTTATTAAAAAAAGCATCAGCTAAATAAAGGATTCAAACGAAACTCGGGAGGGAAAACCCCCAAAATGCAGTGCTCGGAAATTTTACTCGAAAACGCAACCGGATCGAGAGGGTAGCGTCAATCATCCCTTTCCAGCGGCCAAATATCTCGTGAAACCACCGATAGAAAGTTGTATTAGATTGCCGCCATTGCCGAAAACAAATATAAAATCAAAAATAACCGAAGAAGCATCCATCCGAGGCGGGAAAAAGGCAGGCTTGGCTAAAAAAATAAAAAATAAAATAAAACAAAACCCGGTAAGGAACCGTGTGCCTGGATTGGGTCGTTATCGACGCATCCCTTCCCCGGTCGCCCCGCCTCCTCGGGATCCCCTTCCTCCCCTGGGGTGAGGGGGAAAGGACCCGGTTTTGTGGATCAAACGTGAAAAACAAAGTCATGTCGAAGGAGCGAACTGTAATTAAATAACTGTTTGATTAAAATCAACCGTCCCTGCCGGGCTGGAGCAGGCGGATCGAAACGTCGAATGGTCGTCGTTTCGATGTTCAGCCCCTCGTTCCGCGTTTCACGCTCTCTCTCTATCTTTCTCTCTCTCCGCACAGAGGTTCTCATTAATAAATTCCGGAAATACCAAGCCGGCACCTGTGGCCGGCACCGATCGGCCACCTCTTGCCGCCCCAAACAACGCCAAATATCGAATCGATCGAGGATACGGTGCGAAGGGTGGTGTGAGGAGAGGGAAGGAGAGGCGGAGGGAGGGTAGGGTCGACTTGGACGACGCCGCGTACTTGACCCGAGAAATGGACACACCGCGGTTAGCGGTGCATGCGGGAAAAGCGTACTGTTTGATCCGTGCAAGTCATGCGCTCAAATTTCCTCGCTGATTAATTGAACATCAAACGGTTCGCGGGACACACGGGAGACACCAATACCCACGACCCACCGCGCTGGTGGGGAGGGAGGGCTGGCTGGGCGATCCCAAGTGCCGGATCAATTATCAATTGGGACGGACGGCGGGAGGAGAAGAAGTGCCCAATCGTCACCCCCGGCGAAGCAGGGAGAAAGAGGGGATGTTTTACAACGTAGTGAATTCTCTGGTATTTCTGCGAAAACGTACCTTTTACATGTAGCTGCTGACGCACTGCGTTCATCTGCTGTAGAGCTGCGTTCATCTGCTGTTGATTTCTGGGAAGCAACAGATAATTCTTCATAAAAATACTTCCTTCCTCATAATAATATATTTGCGAAGGAATATTTGTTAACATTACGCGTAGTTTTCTTGAGGATTTTACAAGGAGCAACTTTTAGATTGATAGTCAAACTTTGTTACACTTGTTTGTACATTTTCTGTCTTCATATCAAATGCACCCTGTAAAAAATAAGATCCCCTAAAATCCTCTACTGAGCTCGTGAGCTTCAAACAAGAAGAGCTTTGGTACCCAAGCGAATTGTAAAATTCCACCCATTCCTTATTTTTATGTTTTTACTCAGTTTGGCTCTACTCGTCAAAAAAAATGTTATATTTTTAAAGTATTTTTTGTATTCAAATGCTTTGGGAAATTCAAATAAAATAATACAAATATAATATCTTATTTTTAAATTAAACAATTGGAAAAATTATAAATCAATGATGAAAATTAGTATCTAGAAACTAAAATAGGCCGTTAGCAGGTAGATATAAAGATTCATACTTTGTTTTCATATTAGAACACGAAATTTAATTCTGTATTGTCTGAAAAAAAAAGAAAGAATTGATAGTGACAGAAGGAACATACTTACACAATCTAACTGGGACCAATAAGCTTCCCTTTCTCCGTAAAGAAAAGTATAGTTTCTTAGGAAGGAAAGGAAGCTTGTCATTTAGTTCAAATAAAGAGAGGTCAAGGTAACGTGTTTTTTTATTAAATTCAAAATTTAAAAAAAATTTAAACACAACCAAATTATAAATCTCCGTTTAATCTCCGGCAATGACGTCTATAAAAAGGCTAAAGTATATGTTTTGTTTTATTTAATCTAATTTATTGGTCGATTAACCCAATAGCCAAATACTTTCATTTACATACATAATGTAATTACACTAATTATCTGTTCTAAGCACTTATCTCAAAGAATATTAGAATACATCTTTTTGTGGTTATAATTTGTGTTTAAAAGATAGTAGTAATAGTAATATTGTTTTACTGTATATTTATACTAAGTATTAAAGTATTATTACTTCCAAGTATTAAGTATTATTTTTTATTCTAGTATGGCAGGTGATAGGCTAATGTTTTCGAGCTACACGTTTTAAAATATTCCAAAAACTCATTTGAAAATGTACTCAATTAATATAAAAAACATGTTTTAAAAGCGTAGTTTTATCAATTTTAGTCTTAAAATTTCACAACGATCTATCGCCTGTTAGAATAGCCCGCAGTAATATAGAAGTATGTTTATTTGAATTTTGCTATTCAAGAGTGGAAAAGAAAGGCGATAATATTGCGCTTTCTTGGCAATCATTTCACTGAAAAAGGAAAATATGTTAATTTATGGTTTCTGATACTGAAAGTGTTAAGTGCAAAATAAACAGAGCAGTTTTATTTTGCTACAACTTGGACTGATTGACGCAACAACCATGATTTTCCTGCTGTTTAACCGGGTTTCTAGACTGATTTTTCCACCTTAGCTGGTTAGTCACTATGTGAACCATATAATGCGCATTAGTCAGAAGATCAAAGCTTCTTACGCCTTTGGATAAATACATACTAAAGCAACTCGATGAATTTGAAAGCTGTGTGGAGGGAGCGTCAAATATTTATACGCTGTAATATCGATCGATGATGGAAATTACCAAAAGAGCTCACCTTTCACATCCGCGAAAGCTCACTAAAGGTTGTTCTTCCAATGTAACACACACATAGAAAGGAGCATCACCATCACGCTAAGGATACAATTTTTGATCAGCACTCATCGCCTCTTGCCGTTGCCTAATGCCGTGACCGGACGGTTTGATTGCATCACAGTGCGAATCCCGGAAGCCGGTCGCTGTGGAAGACGAACGTGTTGTGGCCGTTGGCTCGGTGTGGCGGAAATGGCATGTGATTAGCGACAAAGTCTTGATTTGCGTCTGCAGCCGGGTCGTGGGAGCCACCAAACAGCACGACGTGTGCTCGAGCGGGCTCGAACTCTCCACACCATTCGACGCCACCGCCGCCACGGAGATTGAGATTGATTGCATCTAATTAATGGCGCACTTTATACGTGTCAGCACGGGAGCGAGTGTTTCTGCGGTGTGCTAGCATTAGATGTCACGTAGCCGTGCACCCGAACCAGCGCTGCTCCGGGAAGTCACGGACATCCGCGTGGGCGAGGACGAACGGAATGAATAGCTTTTAGTACCGGAAGATGTTACAAAAGCCAGCAAAGGGCGAGCACCCGTGATCAATTTTTGCTTGCGAGATGGAATGAGCGACACGCTTATCGCTTGGCACCAATCGCTTACGGTGAGATTTCGGCTCTTCGCTGTCCTCAGAACGCGTTACCGGATGTGATAGCCGATGAAAAATTACGCATAAACTGACGGTGTGTGTTTTATAGGTTTGAGATTTCAAAAATAGGATTCTTTAACTGCACGTAGTAGGTAGTGAAAATGTTTGCATATTCAAATTAAAAGCTAAGAAATACGTCCTCCAGAGTTTTTGGACCAAACGAATTAACGAATATAGAACACGTCCAAAACCTAACGCGCAACAAAGTAAGGTTATCATGCAAATTTCATGTTCATATTATTTTTTTATTTGGATGAGTCAGCCACATCACTTGTCGCTCCCTTAGTTTAAGAATTTTATGCATATTATATCGTAACAATCAATCTCACTGTTTATGCGTAAATTGTTAAAAAATTCCCCATGCAGCTAGCGTGATTTAATTTATAATTACGAGAGCTGGTCCGGTTTTAAGGACCAAAACTGCTCTCTTAAAATATTGGACTGAATGCATGTATGGCAGCTGCTAGGAATTTAGTTCTAAAGACTTCGAGATTTGCTGCAAGTAGCAGTTTACTACCCGTAACCAATCATTTCAACTTCACGCAACTCAACAATTGGCCGTCTTCGTGAGGTATTTAGAAGCTTTTATATACATCACACAGGTTATTGAATTATTTATAAACATAGAATTGGTGCTAGTAAGAGTAACACGCAGAAGCGTCAGTCAATTTCACCAAACGAAGTAATTTGTTCTTAATGAAGCTCAAAAAAGACACCGAACCCCAACAGCCCACTTTCGAACTCCAACCACTTCTTCGCGCCATCAAACACTCTCTTACTTGGGAAGATCCTCTAGCCATCGTTTCATATGCAAAATCACTCCCTATTCGCTGTGTGTGCGTGCGTTGGTTGCCTTCCATTTTTTTTGCTTTGCATGTTCCCAGCGTCTGCCAGATTATGTCGTACAAATTAAGTACAATTTGCATTTTAAAATGCCACCGCCATCGTCACCATGCGAACCCGCTGCGGGCTGCTTCGCTGTCTGTTTTCACTGGTGGCCAATCAAACTAATTATCATCCCTCCAGGCTTTTGTCAGCCAATCGCGAAGACAGACGCTGGTTGCATCGCCTTCTATTTTGGTTGTTCTTAGCTGGGACGATAAAAAAATAATAAACAACCGCACACAGATGCTGATTTTGCAGATAAGATGCAGAAGCGCTGGTGTACTTCATCACCGGACATTTAGCTATGACATTTTTTATCAACTAATTTTAAGCAATTTTAAAGGGAAGAAACGATTTCATTAGAATTTAATTAAGTGTTTCAAAAATTGGTTGGTTGAAGATGTTGGATGAAGATGACAAATTTATTGCTTTGAATTTAATTTTTAAAAGACGCATTACATTCACTGCATCGATATGATACAACTTCAGACATTAGATGTCAGTAATATTATATGTTAAAGATTAAGTTTTTTTTTTTAATGAAAAAGACTGCCAAATAAAATCTTATCGAAAGACGATAAAACCAAGGTTCCGCTTTAAAGACTTTCTATGTCATTCTCATAGGAGCCCAAAGATCCTCAAAAAATGTGGTCAAAATATTGGTATTAGCAACTAATTTCTAACTCAACTGTTAGCGACGGCAAGTACTTTTATTCGAGAAAGGCCAAAAACGATTACAAATAAAAAATTTCAACTAGCGGACACGTCTAACGCTCTTAATTCCGGATTATATTGCAAATCGCCCAACGCCAGCTGCCAGTGAAGGTGTCGGGTATCAAATGTTTCCATGTACCTGAGGCAAATAATAAAGACGTCATATGAAATCTTTTTTCCCCTCATCCTCTCTGGACACTGTATTCAATGGTTCCCTTGCCCGGCCGGACTGTTCCAACTACATAATATGGCGTAGTGGCCTTAACCCTGATCGTCTGCCTGGGCTCGCCGTTGGTGCTAGCGTTGGCGCACACCGCGGTCTATTAGCCGCGGTAGTCCCTTTTAACCGCCACGGATTCAGCTCCAGCTCGGACTGCTGTTACTGTTGCTGCCGAAGCCCACAAACAAAGAAACATTACATTCCACCGAGCCTCGGCGGAGCCATTTCATTACCATCATCATCGCCGTCATTACCACTCGACTCGCCCGGCTCAGGGCAGGGCTTCATTGGCATTGGCTTCATTTAGCGGCAAACGGTTTCGGCGGGTTGTGGGAGTGTGGGTGTGTGGGTGTGTGTGTGTGTGTGGCGGCGACCTCCCTGCCGCTCTTATCCGTTGAAAATCCCTCGCGCGGTTTCGCGCGGGAAAACGATTTCTCCGCACCAACCGGATGGCTCCCTCCCGCGCCTGCTCTCCCTCTCCCTCACTCTCTCCATCCTCGAAGGCAACCAGCAGCGAATGATTGAATTTTATGAAGCAGAAAGTTAATTACTGGAAAGTGGCGAAGGTGGGGAGGGGATTTTCGGCGGGAGCGGTGGAACGAGATGGGACTTCACGCTCATTGTGCTTCGCAGGTTGGTATTCATTGTGTGCGAGTGGTGTTTGTGGGTGGGAAAGCCCGTGAAGGGAACGACAGTAGAATAAATGTTATTGCATTAAAGCATCACTGAAAGCTGCACATAATTCCGCGCCGTGGTGGAGTTTCCCGGGCGCTTGGCGATAACCTTAGCCGGGCCAAAACTTTCCCAATGGCAGAGATGTCCCAAACATTGTACTACGCCGGCCCGGTATGAGAAGATTGATCATCAGAAGTCCCACTGAAGGTGCGCTGGAAGAGAATTGTGTTGGCCGAACGAGGGAATGAATTTCGACATATTTTTAATGCATCCGTTCATCTACAGCGTTACAATATAGTAAATTAAAATCCTGAAAATGCCTTTGGGCTATAAAAAAGAGAGTTAAAATAATATTAGCACAATAAATATAATCATTTCCAAACAATCACGTTAGTTGGCGAATTTCAAACTGATTTTTTTAAAATAATAAATATTCTTAATCAATGGTGCAGCTACGATGGAGGGAGCAATTTTGTCCAATTATATCGCGATAATAATCTTATGAATGAATAAAACCTATCAACATTTCGAGACTCAAATGTAAAATTGGATACCTGAAAATAGAACGAAGTTTGTAGTCCAGAAAAACTAAAGTTAAATTGTTAAGTTAAATAAACGGACCTTGACATTAAACACTAGTGTGTATTGAATGAAGTCTGTTGTCCAGAAGAACTAAAGTTATATTGTTATGTTAAATAAACGGACCTTGACATTGAACACTAGTGAATTTCTGAAGTTATGGTTGAGATGGCGCTAGTTAAAACATTTTACAGAAATTGTGTACTGATTGTATATTTTGGTTAATTAATTTGGCTTTGGGAATTTGGCCCTCTTTTTCTCTGCCGAAATGCAGCCGCTAAATCACCCAACTTCTAATTTTATTTGAAATTTGGATGTTCGATATTAAATACCCGTGATGCTTTTATTGAAAGCTATTCATAGTTATAATTGCCGTGACGCTTTAGTGAACTTTAGTTAATTTGGCAAAAGCTACCACTCATAAATGTTTTCCCGTTTTCATAGTGTATCAGTCCTAATGCTATGTTAGGAATAATGAGTTCTAAACCACAGGTGAATAATTTATAGAAAATTTTTCAAAAATTCAACCAAAAACCACAAACTCGACCACAGTTCAATCAAAAGCCACAGGCACTAATGTAAAGTACTTAAAAACCTCGTTGGCAAACGCGTAAATAGTCCTGCCTAGTTTAAGGTCCATCATCATCATCATCATCATGACGTAACGATCAGCAAGGGCACTAAAATTTTCATCTACCACCAACCACCTCCCGGGCGCAACCCGGCCGGGGAAAGCAAACATTGAGTGCAGCAATTGATTGCATTTACCCGGTTACATCCGGAGATAGGTGCGCTCGGGAACACTCGCAAAAGCACAAAAGCGAACGCCACGTGCACGTAACGCTCGGCGGAGTAACGTGATTTCATCGCCTCGAGGACAGATTTCAAAGAATGAGCGGCAAAAAAAAAAACAGGAGGCAGAAAGAAAAGGAAAATCGCGAATGGTTTTCCGCTTGTCTCCCTCCCCTCCCCTTCCCCGATTCGCTTTCGCTGCGTTACAACAGGAATCGTCGGTTGCGGCACCGAGGGAAAACCGTCCACGTCCGTACGAATGGATAATTACTATTTTATGAAGACGAACAAAAGCTTTTTAAACGCTGCGCTTCTGGTGTCGCCTCGGAGATGATATGCGCCCCGTTCTCCCCTCCTCCCCATCTCCACCTTTTCCCATCACCACGCGCACCGGATCTATCTGAGCACCGCGCCACTCATCCCTCAAAAAACAGCCGTACGGTTTTTGGGAAATTTGATGGAAAATTTATTCAACCGTTATTGATACAATTTCAATTTCCCAGGACGCACGCTCCCGGCTCCCGGCCCTTCTCCCTGCTGCACCGCTCTATTTGTAGCGCATTACTTCCAATCCAATCCCCCCGTCCGGCACCGCTCTCTTACCACCCATCAACCCTCCTCTTATCGGTCGATCGTTTCCCATCTCGGCTGCACCACCGACCGAAACCGTTTTATTCAGTTTCGGCTCGCGTTCGGTTTCGCTTTCAGCGGTGAGGGCGCAGCGGGGATGCGAGCGGAAAGAAGCAACCATTTTCGCTAAAGCAGAACCTCGTGCTGATGAGTGGCGGTATCATCATCTGCCCATGCCCGCCCGCCCCAC
>JXXB01027623.1:0-18857 GCA_000956275.1 Anopheles koliensis | reverse complement strand
AGAAAACAAAGATGATTTAACGAAATATGTTGTTACATTTAACAAAACAATAACACGAAAACCCTTATGGAAAGTATTTCCTTTGTGCTTCAATTAAGTTGTCAGCGTCAAGAATTCAGCCTCCAACATTCTCGCCCCGGGTGTGAGAAATCCCACAAAACCTATCCATCATTATCTTTCACACCTGGCACGAAACTCACGCTCGACGGTAGCTCCACGCAGGTTAAAATAAATAAACTTTATCGTTATTTAAACAAAACCTTCCAGAGGGTGAAACACTTAATTGTGCACAATTAAATGCACCCTTCAGAAACTGTCGATGGTTTGGTCGATGGAAACCCGAGCCCGCGTGCTCGACCATAACTTTCAATTAGCCGCTCGCTGCTGTACCGCCGTGCGATACAGTTGAAATTGCTTTGCACCATAAAAGGCGTTCTTCTCCGAATTCTTCTCGCAAACAAATACTCGAAAAAAAAGAATCCTGCTCCTCTCGAATCCTCCGATTTTACGTAATAAATTTCTTTCCGCGAAATTCACCCGCATCTCCTGCGGGAGTTTTGCTTTCTGCACCAAAAGCAAATAAAAAACCGCCAAAAACCTGAGTTCAAAGCGAAACCGGGTAAGGTGGAACCTTTCACTTTTTGACCCACAAAAGCTTATTTTTTTTGACGGTGGAAGGAGAGAAGAGGAGAAATAACAACACATCCACCAGAACCACGGACGGTTGTGTGTCTCCGCTTGCTTCCTGATGCCGGTGGAAATAGGTACGAACCTGCCGGGGACGGAAGTTCGGCCACAATCGAACTCGAAGTCACAACACAAGCCCGTTAGTGGTCATCACGCTTCCGCTTCGAATGAATCTTCTGTACGCCGTTGCTTCTCATTCCGTTCGATCCGAGTCGGCGCAGGTCGAATGGTGTTTTGAAATTTTATTGATCCCTTTTTTTCTGGACGCTCGAAACGCACGGAGCAGGGGCAGGACGGATCGAAAGTGATCATCTTCCGTGTTTACGATCTCGTGCGACCCTGCGTCGCGCATTCTCCACTATCGTTGCGCCGAACCTCCGGCGACAAGGGAACGATTATTAGCCCCGTAAATTAACATCATTAGGCCGGATTCTCACATTTCCTTCCCTCGGTGCCCATCGTGAGCATCGCGCAGCAAAACCCGCACCGGTCATCGATCGAAAAAACGTTTGCTCTAATATTTATGAACGGTAATGGCCGCTAAATGGCGACGATAAATTATGCGCCGCGACCGCCGGCACGAGAGCATCGCGGTGGAGCTCGCGATTCGGAAATGGGGCGTTCGATGGATTGGAAAAATTGTTTCGCTTTTTCATCGTGCTACTCGCTTCATTGGAAAAAAAACACGGGAAGGTTGAGAGGAGTAGGGAAATTTTCCTCCCCGTCACCACAAATTTCCCTTTCGTACGGCGTGGAAAAGCTAGACCCGCGACGCGCACCGGTTCGGATGAATGAATCCGATGCTGCGTTTCGATTTCTTCCGTGCGCATGGGGGTTTTCACTTTTTTTTTGTTTCGTGTTGCGCCCGAATGGAATTGGTTTCGGTTTGATTTAGTTTTTACGAGCGTGCGCGCACGTTTCCTTCGTTGCGCCGGCCGGGGGAGGAAGTAAAGACAGCTCAGCCGTGCCGTTAACGGGTGCCCCGGCGTTCAGTTTTGCGGCCGACTGAATGAGCTTTGTTTTCACCGAGTTTTGATTGCATTGCGACGCCCGGGGTGGGAACGGTTTGCGGATGATGTCGCGGGTTGTCGCGGGTGTTGCGGGTGACAACATTTCAACAATGTGGTGTCGCCCTCGAAAACGCGCACGATTGCTTTCGCTTCGGGATCGATTTGTCTCAAACCCGTGTGCCTCTTCGCGATCGTGCTTTGTTGCTTGCTGTTTCTTTTTTTTTCGTCGTTCGTTTCCGCACGCGGTTGATTTTATTCGTTACGTTTATTTCGATGCCGTTGTGTTGGTTCTGTGATTTTTTTTTAAACTTGTCTATAATGATTGAAGTTTTAAATTCCGAATTAGAAGATGCCAATGGCTGTGCACCGTGAAATTGATGATGGGTGTATAATGATGACGGCGTGGGTCGGTAGGCGCTTGCATTGATGAGACATTGGCACGGGCGGAGTAGTTCATTTATTGGATCATGGTCAATGGAGGGGATGCTGGGGTGGATAGCTATTGTGTTTTGTGCCGCACAATGACAATGGCAATAGTCAATTTTCAATCGATCGTATACATTCGATTTCAAGATCAACTCAAGGTGATGTAATATTTTTGGGAAAAATAGGTTTTTGTGATAAATCCATAGTGATAAAATTTTAACTTTTAATTTTAGTTGAACATATATTTTATCGAACGTCGTTAGCAATATAACAATAATTCAAATGATTTAACAACTAAAAAACATTACCATCGAGTTCCTTTGGGAAATTTCACACCTATTCGCAAACTATTTCCTTTTCCAACGAGACCCAGCGGAGGGATCCCATTTACTTCGCAAATTGCCCTCGACTTATGTCATCGTCGTTGAATATCAAATTCCAACACTAACACCCGCCGAGGTTCATCTGTAGTTTATCGCCCGGTAAACAGGCCAGGAACCGAATCAGCCCTCACACATGCTCCATGGCCATGAGGCTTGCATTAGCTTCGATTAACTTATGCATCAGATATCGCTCTGCTACACCAAGTATGGACGTCGTGTCTGTCTCCTTAGAGCGCATTTTGCATTAGAGCCCTTTCTCCCGACACGGTTGGATAGTGAGGAGAGAAGAAGAATGACCACGAACCACCACCCGAAACCACCAGATCCCTGTACGAAAAGGACAATCTCCCGGAATCGTGTTCACCATCGCAGCCAAGCGTCCATCATCAAACGGTGCACAGAACGGGGAACCAGTTTTTCATCGGTGGCGAACGTCGGCCGAGGCAAAACCTTTATCAAATTACTCCAGTTTTCACTTTTCAGCACCGGTGCTACTCACAGTTCGCATCTGGCAGTGCCGCCACGATGCGTTTCTGCGGCGAGCGTTCATGGATTTTATCTGTGTTTTAATAAATAAATCGCTTTCCCTCCCGATCGTCGGCTCGGACGGGAGGAATTTTCTTGGCCCGAGATCGATTGGACGAGATTTCACTATCCAGGAGCTTTAACATTTTTACACCACACGATCGGGGGTTGTCTTCCGTGGGGTTCAACCGCTCTTACCTTTGGATAAAGGTACGGTGTAGCATGTGTGTTGATGGGCTTAATCTTTCCTAGAAATATATAAGCGACAAAGGTTCGTCAGCAACAACAAAAAACACTATCAGAAAAATATTAATATTAATGATGAGTCCTGGCGGATGCATTCGGGAGAGGTGATACATTTTTCATTTACTTTTTTCGTGTTTGCCGCTCGCAGTAAACGATTCAGAAATTTCCTGTTGAAAGCAGAAGGGACCGATCACCGAACCATGCGCCGCCCCAAAGCCTCCTAAACGGGATAATAATAAGCCTAGCCGACCGTCGTCCCGCAACGAAAAAAAACGCGAAAAAATACGCTCTCCAGTATGAAATTATCGACGGAAGGAGAGGTTGCGTGAGCCCTATATACACAGATATGGCCACACGAAAGAGAAATTGATTTCTCCCCGGCTGGCATCCATAAATCATAACGCGCTTACCAGAAACGGATGGACACCGCGATCGGAGGCCGTCATCGCCCGTCATCGACCGGCGGGCCCCAAATAGACATGCCTAACGAAAAACAACAAGCGCTTGATTGAAAAAAAAAAACACACACGCACACACACATACCAGAGCGTACCGGATGATTTTGCGCACCACAACACACACACGCCGCACACGGAACTCATAAAAAATGATGGCTTTTTTCCGCCAGTGGCCGGCAGGAAGAGAACGATTGTTTGGGGTTTTGGTATCGTAACTTTAATAATAGCTTATCAGCGAGTGCGGTCGCTAGTGTGCGATCACGATCGGTCGCTACGGACGCGACCGGTGGACACCCTTGCACACCGCAACAAGCCGCTAATTGACATCTTATTCAATTTCTGTCTCCACAGACCCACGGACCCACAGGTGGGAAATAGAAAGACAGGCGGGTTATGGGACACGAAAATGGTAGTTACGCTAAATGTCAGAACGATCGTTGACACGGTGACAGTGCAATGGATTGTTGAGGCGAACGAGGTGACAAAAGCCTGATAACCGTTCGTACTATCTCCCGTAATGGGCTTTTCAAGTGATAACAGCTTGAGATGACAAAATTTCTTAAATGAAGAAATAAATTGCACACAAACGAAGCTCGCAAAAACAGAACCGCATTGCATTTATCGAGACGACTATCCAATGCGCTATCTGTGTAAATGATTGTATCGACTCGGTCGATGGCCCGCTATGCAGCCATCTTCGATTCGTGCCAAAGATAGTGCGCTTTCGCGAAACCACCAAAACGCAACGGTCCAAATTTGACAACTATCTGGAGACGAAAAAAAAAACAAACACACGACTTGTACGCTTGCATAAGCGACGAACGCCTTATTCGCAACGGAACATTCCACCACCGGGAGAGAGAGAAATTTCGGTGCGATAAAAATTGCCCGATAAACTTATCATTTTCCGATATCGCTCCGACACTGCCTTCTCTGCAACGATGTGGTACTTTTCGTGTTTGTTTCGTTGTTCTTTTTACGTGCCAGCCTCGCAATTGGAGAGTTTGATATTTATTGATTTTATTTTTTAAAGCGTACATGATAAGTCGCTGCTCATGAGCAGTGTCCCGGTTCGGTGAATGCAGGAGCGCATCCTGTATCGGGATAATTTTTTAATTAGGTTCCAACGCGCGCCGTTATCGGTGCGCCGCAATCACTCACCCGTCGATGTGTCGGTTTCGGTTCATTTTTGGAGCTCGTTTTCTTCCCCCGGAATTCGATGTATGATCTGTATCGCGGATAATTTTTTGCGAGGAACGTGAGAAAATTCGCCATACCGGACCGTGAAGCGAATTGCATGAGAGCAATAAAATGGAAATAAAAAAACCAATTCAGCCCTCTGTTTGGACCCTCTCGCCGAAGTCTCGCGCACTGCAGAGGTATAAATTGCTTCGATAAAGGATTAATTTTTAAACATTCGGTTGCGGGTAGCCCGGCGATATCGGGGTCGGGTTGCTAAAAATAAACCAAAAAATATTGACATTAAAATATTTCTCGTGGTTCTGCTTCATCAAATCGGTCTCCCCATTCGATATGACCCAGAAGAAAAATATCGAGATTGTGTTTTTTTTAGTGTTGTAGCCGTTAAAATCGCATTTAAAACAACATCGAACGAAACAATATCAATCGGTGCTATTAATAATTGATAAACTGTAACGAGCTTCTTATTAGCCGAACAATTTTAGCATAATATTTTGCCCCCGTAATTCCCAATTCCCACTGGATGGTCCCCCTGCTGACCAGGCCCAAAAAGGGCAGCCTTGAGTTTAATCCAGATTTTATGAGTTTATTGATTTCCTCCGTGGGAATAAACCAATATTGGGGCGATTATTGGTGCCGCCCGCAACGCTGATCGTGCGTTAATTCGTGCACCAGCAAGTTGTCTTCCATCATCGGTTTAATCGGCCCCCGAACCGCTGGGGCTGAAAATCCTAAAACACACGCCAGGTTAAGCAGGCCGGGTTAATGGGAATGTCGAGTACGAAAGTGATAACGAAAGTGCCCGAAAGACACTCACGATGATCACGGATGCAAAGTAAAGCCGAAAGTTTCGCGGCGAAATTCTCGGTGCAAGCGCAGTTCGGCACTTGTCGTCCCGCCAATCGGGGGAAGAATTTAATCCCACACAAAGGTAAAGCTTGTTATTTGTGCGTTATTAGTCAGTGAGCTTTCAATTACGATAACACACACGCTAATTGAGGAGCGCAGAAGGTGCATTTGCTCGCGAATTAACTGCCCCTCGGCACGGCGTCCCGGATCTGGGGACGATTTTTTCGGCGCTCGCCACGCTAGTGGAGGTGAAATTTATTGGCCTTATCAACACGCCGCTATCGGGTCAAACAAGCCCGTTTTCTTTACGACCACCGTCACATAATCGTAGATCAAACGGCGATTTTCTCCGCGGCAAGCGCGGAAAATGTACCATCGGGTGCGCTTTTAAATACATGCCCCGATTATACACACCAGCCCGGCACGATCACCGTGACGATCGATGCGATTGGTATGTGTGTCCGTGCGGTTGTGTGCATATTTTCAAGCGCATCCGATCGATCGCAAACGGGTTTCACCGCGCGGTGCGCGGAAGAAGCGACAGCGGCAGCAGCAATGCGGCTACCACATTTTTCGCATTCAAATTCACCACCGACGCTGGCGTGGGGTTATTTATTGCTCGCCTCTATCGCCGTGGTCGCATCGGAATCGTCACAATGCGAGTGCTACACGACGCGGCACGTGGATGAGCAGCAGCAGCAGCAGCAGTCTTTTCCTTTAAAGTAAATCGGAGCACAAATCAAATCGCTGCTCTTAAAAAGGACTTAGAAGGAATGGAAGAAATGCGAGATTGCAGATCGCGAAACGTTTGAATGCATTCAATTTTAATTAGTGTTCGAACCGTCGAACTCCTTTCTTCTTCTGTGCCGGGAGGTTCTTAGACAGGGGTGAGCAATCGAGTATGCAGTATACTTAGCTATAGATTTTATTCAATTTCTGCATTAAGATTTACATAATTTGAACCATGTCTTTATCAACAAATATTATTAAATTACATTTCACATTCATAGCATGTTTCAGAGTATGTTAAATTTCTTCTGACCAAAGCAAAACTGAAAAAAAATATCTCAAGCTTGACGATCCCTGGTTTGTATGCTCGAGTTTTCCGCGTATGTTTTGAAAATTCCTACCAGTAACTGGGGGACGCAATGACGCTCGCGCGCGCGACTGCTCACCCACAGTCAACCATTTAACCATTTTAATCGTCTCATTTCGCTTCTATGCGCAAAGAAGAAAAGAGAAACCAGCAAACTCGTGTTGCTGTTCTTTGCCAGTGCGACCCAAACGATGGGTATGTTGTATTTAATGCGGTTTTTTCCCTGCATCATCTAACGATCGTCTCTGGTATGCATCCCTGCTTCCCGAGCCTTCCTCTTCCACACGGCCCGTTCGCTCCATGCATCCCTTGAAATGCATTTCTAATTTAATTACAATTATAAATCGAAAATCTCACGTGATCGTGTTGGCGCGGAGATGATCAGATTTCTCGCCAAACACCGAACCCGGCGCATGTGGTGAATATTTATTAATTTCGATTTTGTAAAATATTTCGTAATTCATCGACCCTCGCTTCCTCTTCGCGCCGGCCTGTGGCACGAGGCGGACTTGGTCGTCCCAGGTGATCGTTGAAGGCAGGAATTAAATTACAGATAAATGAACCACTTTCACGGGTCGTGTCGTGCGTCGTTTCAGCGTGTTTCACTCCCCCAACCGGGCATGTACGCTCGGTCTTGCTTGCCCGGTGCGCTAGAGGTGCCCTCTTCTAGGTGGAAAGCGTTCGCGAGCGGACGATGGACCTCGGGTCGATTCAAATAATGTTTCGTTTCTTTTTTCACCCCACTCATGCGATCCTTCCGCGTGGAGGATGTAAAATGATCTGCTTCAAATCGACCAGACGAAGACATCGACGACGACGACAACGACGGCCACTACAACGTTGCGATCGCCCAGTGACGATGTCGCCTACGAGAGAAAATAGATTTTTGATGTTATTGGAACGAGCGATTAAACTGGCCGGGACCGAACGGCTAAAGCATGGCGCGTTTTGCACGGCAATCGGTCGATCGGCCGTCCACGCTTTGGGTGGGTTTTGGCTTGATTTGATGATAGTTAGATGGTGGGATAAAGAAGAAAACAAAACTCCAGATGTGTGCCCGTGCACCCTGCTTGGCTGGAAGTTAATGATATTGATGATACGACGCGTGGTGTAAAATTTGTTAGAGGTGTTAAGTGTTTCGTACGGGCTTGATTGTGCTGGGCTGGGTGACCATCTATGCGGTGCTTTTATGAAACGCCAACAATTAGGCTCGGATGGTCGTTCGGCTGTAGGAAGTGGCATGCTGGTTTTATTAGCTGTAAACATGCGCGGGAAGAGAAATTTATGTTCTAAGCGATATGGTGATGCGTGACCGTTTTGTTTGGAGCATTAGCTATAATGTCAAAGTTGTTACGATATTGTTGAAGAAGAATGGCCGGAAGTAAAACATTTCCACCAATCATCTAAGCTTTGTTGACTTTAATTACGACGGTATCTATATCCTGCTGGCCAACAGATTTTGTTTGATTTATTAAATAAAATTTAGATGTGTTTTTAAGATTCAAATTTTAACCATTTTAATATCCAAGCATATTAAATTTGTTATGCAATGTTTTCAAACACAAAAATAATTCATTATAAAAATATAAAACTCCTGCAAACAAAAGAACAATAAATAAATAAAACATATACAAATTTCACACTGTGCAAATACTGCAAAACCTAAGACCATCCATTAACAACGAGTGGAATAACATCGCATGTTCATAAAAAACATTTCCCCGATGAACACTTTCTTCAATTTCCATCGACAGTATCGATGAAATTGGACACTGCATCATCCGCACGCCACAACAAGTGCAAACTGATGTACTACCGAAGCCAGCCAGGATTGTCTCATCACTTCCCCTTCTTTACTTCGGTACCTTAATCGGGACGGAAAGTGTCGGAATGCTGGACCACACAGCCGACACAATATCGTGTCGTGTAGCGATTCCATTCGATATTTATACAACTTTTTTTAGTAAAAAAATGTTCAATGCACTTTCCTGCACACGTCATCACCGTTAAGTGTTTTACCATTGAAGGAAAGAGAAAAAAATCACCACAATACAACGCACATACATACACTCAGTCCGGGGGAATGATTGTTTGGAATTTTCCTCCTGCTGCGGGACGACTAGCGAGCCGGACACGTTACAAACGAAAACGAAAACACCGCTTCTCATGTAAACGGTCCGGTCAGATGCGGCCTCGAACAAAACCGGAGCAAACGATGCGACTCGGTGCAGGGAAAAGCGACAAGTGAGCGTGTAGAAAAAAAAAACAGGAACCAACCACACACGGTCCAGGTGGCCATTTTTCCTCTCACTAATAATTAGTTTGAGTCCGAAAGTGAGTTTTGCTGGCTTCCTTCGAAACGTGTCCGAGGGGAGATGCAACTACTGATCTAATTACTGCAACATACCACGCGCCTGTCCAGCCCCGACCAGCCGGCACAGGTTTTCCATCCCACGGTTTCATCTTCTTCGCGGTGGACGGACAGCGCGCAAACAAAAAAAGAAAAAAATAAAACATAAAGAAAGACGCCCGCTTGCCTTCGAGCTGTGGTACGCGGTGGAGCCCGCTTGAACCAGATAATGGCTACTAGTTGGCGATGTTACGTGTACTTCCAACCCCTGTCCGCCGGCTCCTCGCATCCTCTTCGCTCCACTAATCGCGCTTCCATCCATCCGTCCAGGACTAAGGGAGATAATGCAAGCAGGGAAAAGCCCACCAGGTTTGCTGAAAACGACAGCGATCGATATCGGCGGCTCTTCCTGCCTCGCTCGATGTGTGTGTATGTGTGTGTGTGTCTGTGTGTGGGCCATGAGGAGGAATTGCAATTGCAGCTCGTCGATCGTGGCGATTCGAGTCGATCTAGATTCCATCCGGTGTGAGATGCAATCAGCGCTTGGGACGCCCGGATCGGTGAGATGAGGCAGATAGCTTTTTGCTCCACTTTCCGGAAGCTTTTCAAGCGATGATTATGATGATGCGGCAAAGACTGGAGGATGACTGAAATGGAAACGATGCAGATGAGAGTTAATGCTTTAAAAATAATCTATTAAAGGATATTTCTTTCATATATTAAAGTGGAATTGTAAATAAATATTAAGAACTTGATTTGGAACAAATGCGGTTGAGTTTTAAATGTGTGTTGATAACGTTAAAAATTTTATTTTAAAAAATGAATGAATTTTTCCATGCATGAAACAGAGCTTTGGCTAAAAAAGTGTTTTATTCCCACAAGTGCTTAAAACTTAATATATTTATTTTGAATTTTCTACACAAACCTCTATTCAATTTTATTTTCTCCGCAATTCTTTGCAATGAACAGCCTAATCATTTTAGCTACAAACACCTTAAATCACTCTTCTTTTCCATCCTCTACATCATCAGCCATCAGTGCAGCTTCGCAGCGTACATCCATTTTATGCATCCTTTACCGCTTTATCGACAAATCCTTCCATTTCCGCGGAAAATGGCGTGTTTATCTGCCCTGTCACCATATCAATAATTTATATGGAACGTTAATTTCACTTTCGATCTCTTTTACGACGCTCGCTGCGGCACGTCATCTTGCCAGCGTGTTTTATTTATATTCCATCACCCTGCCGGAACGGACGCCTCGTAAATGTGGACGGCAATGAGGGAATAAAAGTAAACCATCATGACTCCCGCGAGTGAAGGCTTCTGTGGGATGGAAAAAGGGAGGAGGAAAGGGTCCACCGAACCGATGGAAAGTACTGTCAAACAGATGGGCTCGTTAGATCGTGCACTGTTGAGGTTGCATAGTTTTGCGCGATGCATCTTGAGTGGACTTGGAGTGGATTTTAAAAGTATTACAGTAGAAAAATATTCGAAAAATATGCAAAATATTATTCTCAAATTTATTTATATTTTCTAACATGTAATAGAGAGCTTACCCATTTCCTGCCTCAGTAGTAAAATTTCGAGTCACAACAAAGTTTACCTACGACAAGTTAGCCGGAACTGGATCACCCCTCTTACCGTAACGAACATACCGGAAAGAAAAATAATTTGTTTGCGTTAAAATGGTTTTAGCTGGACGCAAAGCGAATGGATGCACAAATCGCTGACAATCAAACGAAAGGATGGCCGAGTGGGGGAGCAAAAACGCGCTGCTCGATCGTACCAGATCCGGCCATCGTCATCTCAGCAACTAACGAACCAAACTGCATCGTCCATCCGCAGACAAACACAGACATAAACGAAGGCATCTGCGGCTGAATTAGAAATAATAATGACGACGCTGATGACGAGCGTCGCACACAAGCCGTTGCTCGCCAAAGAAAATAAATAAACTAGTGCACTCGAGCGACGGGCCAGCATGCGTTACAAGGCCAGAGGTGCAGAGGCGAGCAAAAAGCGTATCACAATCAACGACACCTTATAAGGCGATCCGTTTTATCTGCACTCAGCGCATCTGCTGCCGCCAAGTCGCCGAGATGCATCTCGCGAAGGTATGTGAGTGAGAAAGGGACTCGCTTCGTTTTTTTTTTTTTAAATGTTTCGGTGCACATCAGTCGCGTTTGGACGGATGCGCTCGAGAAATTCAATCACGTTCGGTAACGTTTCCCCTCGCACGGTACATCGGGGCTTCGATCGATCGGATCGCCCCCGGTAACATCCCTTGGCGGCACCAAATCGATCGTGGCGAAGCGCTGGAATTGCAAATCTGCCGCGCAAAGGTGATGGGAAAAATGTAAATAGTGCGGAGGGGAGGCAAAGGAAGCAAAAAGTCGCGATCCCGTACGCACTCGAGCTGATTGATAAGAAAAAAAAGCCGAGTTGAAAAGGAAACCGTGAAGAAGAGAGAAAAAATGTGGTTTAGGACGAAGGAAATGTATACTTTTTTATGAGGAAATTCATTTCTAGTTTATCTGGCATGGACTGGACCTCTTTTGAAAAGAATGTATGTATTCAATTTGACAAAAAAACGACCGAACTGATCAATCGCTTTAAATTCACATTCGAAAACATGTAGTAATTGTTTGTCTTACACAATAAATCAAGCAGATATTTAATAAAATGCTAGATATTTCACCTATTGTTGCTCAAATGGTCGAATTATACTGATTTTTGTATTAAATTTGGGTGAACTTTTTTCCATCAACTCCTCCTTCGTGACTTCAATCTTAATCTTTGAATTTTAAAATGCAACTGGAATGGAACCTTCCAACCGTTGTGATCGTTTAGTACCGGAAACATCAATGCAATCCTCCATTTGGAGCAAATCCGTCCTCACGCTCCACCTGCACCACCAACACGCCTCAACTCATCATCATTTGCTCGCGCGACAGTTTCTCACATTCGCTGACCATATAGATCATCTTCTGGGGGCTCGTCGGCTCGTCGAAATTAGAGCATTTGTGCCCCTGCGGCCACAAGCTACTGGACGCGGCGTGACGATTTCTTCCAATCTCACCACCTCAAACGAATTTGTGGTTTCCAACCTTAATTCGATTTAATCCGGTAGCGATCACGGCAGTTCCGGGAGCGTCAGGTTGGGAAGTGTAAAGAGCTCGAGTGGGAAAACGGACCGAAAGAGAGTGTCGCTTTAAGAAGATACAACGGCCGGCCGGGGGTATTAAGGTAGCAGCAAATCTAATGCGATGGAGAAATTCACTTCCAAATAAACTACGCCGGTGCGCTGGATTGCGAAGGGAAACTAGACCAGCGAAAGACGACTATTTGCTTGTGACAAATAAGGCTTGACTCGGCATCATGCAGTCAGGAATCTCCTTCCCATCCACATCACATGTCGCCTTGTTAACGAAAGCCGTAACGAAAATAAAAAAAACAGTAGCCACCAGCATCCGTTTCCGGCCAATCCCCAAGAATCGTGAGGCATGAAAATTGGTTCACACTTTCGGGGGTTCGTCGCTTGGCCGGTCGTCGTCATCTTTCTCCCGCAGTCCGCAGCACCGCTGCACGGTGACGATAATGGATTTAATGCCTGTGTTTCCACTGCAAGCTACTGCAGTCGGTCGCATCCTTTCGGCACCTCTCATCGCTAAATTGCGTGCGCGAAGAAAGGTGACCGCGTGGAATGCGGTGAGAGCATATTCATGTTCACGAAACCGGGTGACATTCCACCACTAAAGCGTGAGGGCGAGAAAGAGAGCACCAAACCGCACGACTTTTCGGGCGTCTCTGGGCAGACTTGGTGCGATGAGGCTAACCATTCCAGCCACCAACGGCTGCCGATGCGGCGGCAAGAACGATCCGCGGTGAAAAATGTGCGATGATTTTGGCACGGACCGCGTTTGACAACGTGGCTACCTTTCCCTTTGCGTCGAAAGTCGAGCAGCTTGGTGCATACGCTGCATACGGTCGTGGTGCAGCGTGCCACGACGATGTTGATGAGCTTTTAAAGTTTCCTGCTCAATTTGGAAAGATGGGTTACAGTCTTCCGGTACGCGTGAACCGAGCATCGACGAGCCTGTGGCTCAATGCAACGAGAATACCCTGGCTCATACCTCGAGGATGAGGCGTATGAATAATTTATGATTGTTCATTTGCGATGCCGTCATGGGATGTTTTCTCATTAAAAAATCTTCCTTTAGTAAATGAATTTGTGGGATTGTGATGTTAAACTACTTCCCTTCGGGAGCGTAAAACTTTAACAAAAATTCGTCTCTGTTGCTTAAAAAATAAAATTAATTTATGGAGGTCATTTAAAATGCAGTAAAATGTTCAAATTTGAGGAACTAAATAAGAACAAAGAATTGTATACATGGGACCGATAGTTAAATTAACCCTAATTTGCTTACAATTATCTTTTTTTGTTCTTTATTTTTCCAACACCGATAAAGGCGATAATTTCAGCCAAATTCAAATGATTTCCTAGTAATTTTAATTTACGTTTTTATCTCTTTTTTGACATAAACTCAACTTATTTAACGAACATGTTTTTCCTCCGCAAAATAAACGCCTTAAATTTAATCTAATTTGAACAATTCCAGGTAATAATTTTCTTCCTTCATCATTTAAAATCAGCTAGTTAGAGCTAAGAGAAAGCTTTAAAAACAACTCCTCTCTAACAAGCACCACATGCGCATCGGTTACCATGGTGCACCCACCGCTGCAAAAATGATGTTGTACGTGATAATTACAACGATTGCAACCCAAACCCACACCCTTCCCAGCGTCCACCGCGCAATCGGCAAATGCTAGAAACGTTTCGCACATTTGTCGCAGATGATTATCGCCGTACGTTTGCTTCCTTCCCTCCGAACGATCACGTGATGGAATTTACACTCCCATGGTTTGCGCGCGTAACTCGTACCGAACCCAACTCACCCAGCGTCTTATCAACCGCACCGTATCGGTCCGTGTGCGGTGGGAGTCGATCTCGTGAAGACGCAACGAGGGTGAAAAACGAAGCTCAACCTCACAGCCCAATCGAATCCGAAAGATGACTAGTGACTGTTGTGTTGTGAAAGGGAAAGAAGGTATTTTAATTGTCTTCCAATTGCGAATGGGGTGTGTGTGTGTGTGGTAATCGTCTTCGCCCGGGTCTCGGGTCGGTTGCGATGAAGCGCTAATAATTAGAAGTGAAGCCGCACACGGCGGGTGCCCGGTGCAAAATCGACGCCTCGACGCTGATTGACGATATTGGCAGCGGGTTGACAGTTGCGCCCGCCGATGAAGATAACGAGGGGGTGGGGGGAAGATACGGTGAGTTTTCTCACACGTCGGTAAGCCCGCTCTCGGCACGTTCTGCAGAAAGGAGAGCTCGAGCGCTTGAGAGTTCTCCTTTCTCGGCCAGTTCGCCTCCATCGCGCGGCGTATCAATATCGCTCGATCAGCGAGTACAACGTCTCATTACCTTCTATCGCTCGGCGGTGGCGGCACCTCGTCATCATCAGCGTCAGGCTACTAGCTCGTACGTGACACACGTACACACACACTCATGGGCCCCACGGTTGCCGCAATATGGCGTCAGTAACGACGCTCTTCGATGATTTATGAAATTGAAGCTCCCTTTTAGCGAGCTCCTTGGGTCCGTACTGCTAACGAACTGGTCTTTCCTACCCTTCGGAGGTCCTCCCTGTACGACGAGGTGATGATGTACACCGTTCGGAATGTGCACTCTCCTTCCCCTGTTACCCGCGCCCTCGTCCAAACGACACCGCCAGAAGTTGTCTACACTCACAGACTCCACGAGAGGTGCACGGAGGTTGACCAACCAGTTTCGTTCATCGCGCCTGACTACGGCTGTGAGAGGGGAGGGGGAGATGGAGAAGGAGGACGGGAAGTAACGATGGCAGTGCGCTTCCTTCTGACACATAACTGGGTGCTAAATTGGAGACCCTCCGAGACCCCGAGCACGCTGGACGTTAGACGCCATCCCAGGGGAGAAACTGGTGCACCGTTGACAGCTCAGAACGGTAGGGAACGGTGAAGAAACGGGCGGCTAATAATCCTAATCAAACCCCCGTACGTTTCGACTCATCAGTGGTGCAGCGTAAGGAGTGGAGAAGGGGTAGTGAACAAAAAAGAAAAAAAACGAACGAGGATATAGTGCAAGTATCCCTCGTAATGGCTCATGCTGCAGAGTATCATCCACCCCGGTGTGGGGTAAGGGTATAATATAAACTACGCGCAGATAATTACAATGCGCGCAAGTGCGCTATCTACGCCGGCGACATCTCGAGTGCGTACGCACGAACGCGCGCGAGCGGATGAGCGTAAATGCTGTGCGAAATGGGTTTAGGCGACTTACATGATAGCTTACGCAATCTGGTGCAGTTTGAAGCAGCGCAACACACGTCGTGCTTATCTGGAGCAGAAGTAAACGATGGGCAGAAATGCTTTCTTGAGGGTTTTTTCCTCATTTCAACCGGAAAAAAAGTATCAGGTTGATGCGAGCGCTTGTGAAACATCGCTGTCATTGATGGTTGAAATTTGTGAAAAATTGAAAAATTTACTTTAAAGAGAAACTTTAACAAAACAAATTATCGATTATAATGCAAATATTAAGTACAAAACGTTCTCTTTCTCTATATTAATTCGTTGATTCTAGATCTCTTATGCAACCTTTTCCAGCGAGTGATATATTTTTATAGACATTACCAGAGCTTTGTAGCCATGTTTTGTGATGACTTTTAGTGGTTGCCTCATAATTTGTTGCTGATACTCTCTTGGGTTTAGATTATTTATTATTTTTGTTGGGACTCTAAAATTAAGTATTATTCAGTGAATAAAAGCCCGGAAACTTCTCTGATCACCATTATAGGATTCCGTCTTACTGATCCTGGCTTCAGCACCAGCTCTAAAGCCCAAAGCTACAGATGATCTTATTTCTCTATCACATTGGCTCAGATCTTAATCTTCGACGCAATCCGGGCGCTTCCGAAACGAAGCCACATTTTAATAACACCCCGCGCGATGAACATCCAAAAAGACCCCTCAAGTAATAAGGTAAACTATTGCCGGTTGCCGGTAAGAATTGCGGCCGATTGCCCGTGACGATCGGATCGTTTGAATCTTCTAGTCGCGTAAATCGTCTCTAGATATCTGCAACAGTGCCTCGAGAGTGGAAAGTGATGAAACAACGCATCGGCTGATGACGGCTGGCCGCACGAGGACCGGGCACGAGGTCCGGCCGGGTAATGAGAGAGTCCACTCTGCTCTAGTTTAGGGTACGGGGTCCACTCGCGAGGGGTTAATAATGGTGTATCCCTCCACGGTCATCATCATCAGCGGCAGGGTGGGTTGCCGTGGCCGTGCATGATCCGTGGCAATATCGTTCGGTTGTCAGCTGAACCAAACCCTCGCCGGCACAGTGCGAGCCGTCGGGGTCGGGAAGAAGCCGCCGGTGAAGGAGAACCGTTCTGTTGCTGCTACTGCCGCCCGTGTTGTGATTGCCACACCTGAAAAATGCTGTCGTGTTTTTTTGTTTGCCTCTCGCTCTCTTCTGCTGCTGCTGCCTGCTACTTCAACGTACCGGCATGGTCGCAGAGCACACTCCAGCTTCCCTCGTTGGAGGGAATCATGCAATCTTGGGGTGCGGTGATGCTCTTGCGATGGTCAACCGATCTCACTTTCAATGTTGCTTCTGCTCGCATGAATATATTGCTGTTTTTTTTTTTTTTTTGCTTGCCTGACTGCTTACTTGCTCGCGTCGTTGTTCCACCGCGTGCGTCCTCGCCACAAACCAGGGGCCCCTTGGGGGCTTGGGGGCCTTTTTTTTCGTGAGACGATGCCCCGAGGGCGATGCCGGGCGAAACTGAACTTGAAGCATTCGTAGCCCGTGCGGTTGGCGATGGTTACGCACACACCGGCGAGTGGTGGTGGTAGTGGCCGAGGGTGATAAAATAATAGCACAAACTGGAGCAACTATTTCGAAACAGCTTCAAACCGGCTCTTCGCGCGCGCGCGCGCTCGTCCGCTTCTTCTGCGGCGAACTCCGGGCGTGAAGGGGTCGTTCGCGAACATTGGACGAGTTCTGGGGGAGACAACAGACGGGCGAGAAGTAAAAGAAGAGTGCGAGAAAAAAAAACCGACACAAAACAACACATGCTCGCATGAAGACCAACGCCTGCTACGTTTATCCTTTGACCGACTCGCGGTGCGTGTTTTCGGTGACGAATTCGGGCCTGATCGAAATACGATTCGTGCGAGAAGCGCCTGAGAGTGGTACATCATCGTCGTCGTCGTCGTCGTCGCCATCGCACTGTCGTTTGAATTGTCAGCCCATTTCCATGAACGCCCGGACAGAAGCGGGGCCTTGAAACGCGTGTTGCCTTTGTCGAGCGCGCTCGTGTGTTCCACTTGTCATCCTGCTGACGAAGATGAAATGATCCACACGCTCCGAAAAAAAAACGAAGAGAAAAACATTCCATCCGTTACAGTTAAATCAGTAGCCTTTTTCCAGCAGATACGCAGCTTGGTTCACTTCAACGCTGCAAGTAGCACAAGGGAGCCGTGACGCGGGCACCTGAGCGCTCGAAAATGAAGTTTCGATTTTTCTTTGATTGATTTTTCCCATCACGGACCATCTGCGACACCTTGAGTGCACGGATGGTATCCAATATCCGACCGGCCGTCTCCCTCTGGACGGCTTCGTCACGACGGCCGGGCGTGATTAGCGCTTAGGACATTTCCCCACGTTACTGTTTGAAAATTGGAAAGGAGATTCGTAAACAAATTGGAATTCGTAACGAGATCGAGACAGTTTGATAAGCGGGCAAGAGGGTTTTTTTCGATTTTTGACGCGCACCGTTAGCGGCTGATAATGCATCCCGTATGCCTCGGGGACGGGCACGGACACACGGGCTTTCCTTTTCGCGCTTTATCTCGCGGTCGCCCGCCCCGCGGTCGGGTTTTGAAGGCCGTTGCATCATCACTCGCAAACGCCATTAGGCCACCCCGATCGTTAATGCTTGTCATACGCTCCTTGGGCGAAAGATGCAAAGTAAGAGATCCAATGATATCAGCGGACCCGGACGGCCGGGTGTGTGCGTGATGATGGGATGGTGGTGGTGGTGGTAGTGGTGAAACTGGAGCACACACTTTGTGAAGTAGCTTCGGGGGAAGCGAGATGAAAAAAAGAATTAAACCGTGCGGCTACTTCAACGATGGAATATGGAGTGATATTTGACGAGGTGATTTTGTGCGGTGTTTAAGCAAAAACTGAGGATATTTGATCCATATTCGATACATATATTTCAGATTGGGTATGACATTTTTTTTTTATTTAATCCCAGTCGTTAAATGGATAAGATTAAATTTATTAATGACAGTAAAAATGGGTAGAGCAAGTATAAGACGTATTTTTCCATGTGTTTTTTTATTCTCTATTTATTGTATCAAGAGATATTCTATTTTTTTTATTTCATCTTAAAACTTGGACCTAAATTCGTGAAATAACGCCATAAAACTAGATTGCTGAACCTTTCTACCCTCAAGTCCTGTCAAGTTTGGCGCATACTCTAACAAGGAAATGATTTTTCAATCCACAACC
>JXXB01027598.1:0-12857 GCA_000956275.1 Anopheles koliensis | reverse complement strand
AGATGCGGCCGGTTGTTTGTAGCGTTTGCGTACCATCTGCGTGAGGCAGGAGGAGGAGGAGAAGGGATTCTTTTTTTCTTTCTTCTTCTCACTACCGCACGTTCCCCCATTAGTTATTGATGAAATTTGTAGTGAGAAATTTAATTCCACACGCTCGTGTCGATTACGCAATTTTCGCTCGGAAATTGCTCATTTCCGCCCGTTTGCTAATGGCGATGGCGGAGGTGGCTGGCTGCTTTTCGTTTCTCGAAGACATTACTCTCCCGCGAACCGGGTTTCGCTGAAAGCAAACATTCATTTCACGCGTGATGCAAACGAGCTGCTGGGAGTAATATTCGGTTTCTGTTTTTCCTCTACGACGATCGATGGCGAGCGAACAAACAAGTGGACACGGTGACAACAAACACCGGAAAAGAACCAGCAAAGACAAGAACCCGACGACCGACAGGCACTATCATCGCATTAAAAACGCCATCCCTTTATGCCGTTCCCGCCGAACACGGTTTTTGCCGCCTGATGATGCGCTATAATTGTGGCGATAAATTTTATTATGCCCGAGAAAACATATTCAATTGCACCGATCCGCCTCGTGCAGGTTTCTTTTTTTCTATTTATTTATCTCAACGCCCGGGAACGAACCTGGGCCCAGGACGGTAGACAACATTATTGGCAATATTGAGTCTCCAGGAGTCGTGCGCAAGAAAAACAACACAGCCAGCCACGTCCGGACAATGGCCGGAACGCGAGAACCGGGCGGGCGTACGACGGCAGGATGCCCCTCTCCCTTCCTCCCCCTCTCCTTTACATCGAACCGAAGAAAACAACCTGATCCTAACAAATCGATTACATTATGGTTTCCGTTTTTTCCTCCCCGCCCGCTCGGTGCAGTTTGCTTTTTCTCTCGGTTTTTTTTCTCTTATTTGTTCTCGGTACTCAGTGTCTGTGTGCCACCTGATAAACGATGCCGGGTGCATCGTGCCGTGCATCCATATTGGTGTTATTTTGTGCCAGCTCGCTAGGGCAAGGGTTGTTGTTTTTCTCCGCTGCAAGGTGAATTGATGCTGATCGATTTGTATCGTTGAGCTGCAAATTTAACATTTTATTCCCATTCTGCTGGCAAACGGTGGGTTACATGTTTTTAATATAATTGCCGCTTGCGGAACGAACCATTCCGGGCATTCTGGCGTGCGTTACGGCGGCGTGCAACATCTGGCGTGCTTCATGTATGTCAATAATCAATTTTTAATTTGTTATTTCTTTTTATGATGGTATTATTCCGATCGAAAGATACTCGTTTCCATTTGAATGTCGACTATGTGGCTGTCGTTTTAAGCACCTTATTGCTTATGGTGAAAGAGCATAATAATAATGAAACTTCCACTGGCAGGACTGTCCGGAGCGTGAGGTAGACTTCCGCAAGCAGCAATGCTCGGATTTCAATGACGTCCCGTTCGAGGGCCACCGGTACCAGTGGGTCCCGTACACCCGGGCACCGAATCCGTGCGAGTTGAACTGTATGCCGATGGGCGAGCGATTCTACTACCGCCACCGGTCCAAGGTGACGGACGGTACCCGCTGCAACGATGAATCGTTCGACGTGTGCGTGGACGGTACGTGCCAACCGGTCGGGTGCGACATGATGCTGGGCTCGCAGGCGAAGGAGGACAAATGCCGGATCTGCCGGGGCGACGGTAGCACCTGCAAGACGGCGGCCGGGGTGCTCGATGCGAACAATCTGCAGGTCGGTTACAACGATCTGCTGCTCGTACCGGCCGGTGCGACGAACGTGCTCATCAGCGAGCGGGCCCCGTCCAACAACTACCTCGCGATACGCAACCTGACCGGGTTCTACCACCTGAACGGCAACTATCGCATCGATTTCCCGCGCACGATCCACTTTGCCGGGTGCGATTGGCACTACGAGCGCCGGCCGCAGGGCTTTGCCGCGCCCGATCGGCTGACGTGCCTCGGTCCGACGACGGAATCCGTCTACCTGGTGCTGCTGTCGCAGGACCGGAACGTGGGCGTGAATTACGAGTACAGCGTGTCGTCGAAGTCGGCCCCGGTCGACGAGCCGGACAGCTACTCCTGGATGTACACGGCGTTCGAACCGTGCCCGGTGAGCTGCGGCGGCGGCGTCCAGACGCGCAACGTCACGTGCAACAGCAAAAGCTCGCTGAAGGAGGTGGACGAGGGACTTTGCAATCTGAGCGAGAAGCCACCGGCGACGCAGAAGTGCGGCCAGCAGGCGTGTCCACCGCGCTGGTTCGAGGGTCCGTGGAGCAACTGCTCGAAACCGTGCGGTACGGATGGCAAGCAAACGCGCGAGGTGTACTGCGAGCGCGTCTCGGCGGATGGGTAAGTTGTGTGTCCTCTGGTCGTGGGCGAACCCGCATTCGAGCGCCATCTTACTGTGCCGCTTTGCAGGGAGACGAAAAAGATCGACGATGACGTTTGCCTCGACCAGGTGGGCAACAAACCGGCCACGGAGCGGGAATGCAATCAGGGCATTATCTGTCCCGAGTGGTACGTCGGAAAATGGACACCGGTAAGTCGCCTGAGCACTTTTTTTTTGTTCGATACTCACGGTAAGCGCTTTTCCGATTGCAATTTTTCCCCCAAACAGTGCAATAAACTGTGCGGCGAGGGTGAACGGACACGGAAGGTAACGTGTTATCGAAAGGAAAACGGACGCATTACGGTGCTGGCGGATGACGAGTGCATCACGGAGAAGCCGGCCGTCAGCGAAAAGTGCATGCTACGACCGTGCGAAGGAGTCGACTACGTTACGTCCTCGTGGAGCGGAGTGAGTATTGTGGGAGCGTTTGTCACTGAATACGTTTAACAATGTTTTTGTTCGTTCTTCAAAAATGTCTCAAAATTAAAACGATAAATGTGCTTCTCGATTATTCGTGTGTCTTTTATTCGTGATTTTCCCTTAGCACGGATAATCGAGGCTGATGGTGCGTGGAGCATACCTACATTGCATACCTTTAGGCGGATATATATCCACTATTTTATTTCATTTGTTTTTGCGTTCATTTCAAAACATTTGGTGTCTTCAGACGTTTTAGGTGATTTTATCGTAAAAAGTTTTTAATAAATCGAATTTCTCTCCCACTTCTACCATTTACCCTACCGTACAGTGTGATGAATGCGGTGCGACGGTGGAAACACGTACAGTGCACTGTGCATCGAAATCGGGCACCGTTTACGATGCATCGTTCTGTTCCGATCGCCAGCTGCCAGAGCTGCGACGCGAATGCAAGCTGACCCCGTGCGAATACCAGTGGTACACGTCCCAGTGGAGCAAATGCTCGGCGGTCTGCGGCAAGGGCGTACAGACGCGGACGGTCGTTTGCGGTGTGTTCGACGGCCAGTCGCTGAAGCGAGCCGATGACGATTACAAGTGCGATGCGGACCAGAAACCGGAGAAGGAGCGCGAATGTGACGGTCCACCGGAGTGCCCCGGCCAGTGGTTCGCTGGACCGTGGACCGATTGTGACAAGAGCTGCGGTGGCGGTATGATGTCACGCAAGGTGCTGTGCCTGGCGAACGGTACCGTCGTGCCGGAGACGAACTGTGACGTGGACAAGATTCAGCTGGCCACGGAGAGCTGCAACAAGCACGACTGCACGGACGACGAGGTGATACCGGTGGCGGTTGGTAGCAAGCAGCCGGAAGAGGATGATGTCGATGAGGACGAGTTGTGCGATGAGGATGAAGGAGCGGATGGAGACGACGAGGGCTCGGCGGTGGGTGCCAGTACCGAGGGACAGGATGGAGTTATGATGGTGACGGAAGACTCGACACTTGCCGAGGGAGTCGAGCTGGGTAGCAGTGTCGGTACCACGGAGACTTCACTCGAAACGGACGAGGTCATGATGAGCGACGCTACAGGCTTCGACACGGGTGCTACCGATCCGGACGAGGGTTTGACGACGGACAGTACGGTAGAAGGGTCGGGCGATGGAAGTACCCAAGTGTCCGATGTGTCGGAAGGCTCGGGTGACGATGGTGAAGCCACCACGGTTGCCAGTGCGTCTCGTGCTTCAGATGACGCAACGTCAGATGCTGGCGGTAGCTCCACCGAGGCCTCTGCGTCATCCGTCAGTTCGATAGGATCGGAATCGGGATCATCTACGGAGGCGAGTCTTGCACAAAGCTCGACCGAATCGTCCGATGCCGCCTCGGAGAGTCAATCCACTTCCGAGGAGAGTTCAGTACCGTCCACAACGGATAGTGCTTCGACTACGGACTTCGCGGACACGACAACCGATGTGACGGAAACGTCTACTAGCTCGACTGATGTCGAGAGCACCACCGACCTTAGTGTTAGTTCGTCGACCGTGGACTTAACGACGGATGAAGCCTCCACAACCGATGTTCCTTCGTCAACGGCGGACAGTGAGCTGGTAAGCACTACTCCTGTGTCAGACAGCGCATCGACCACCGCCCAATCGGCGTCATCCTCTGAGGCATCAAGCGCGGAGAGTGCCACGGAATCCAGCACTAACCTCGTGGAAGGTTCCGAATCAACCGACGCGTCCGTGCAGCCGTCCTCGAGTGAACCATCCGCTACGGCGAGCTCCGCTTCTGGATCTAGCGAATCTAGTGACGCAACTGAGGAATCGGTTACGGGAGCCTCCACGGACGACCAAAGTGCCACTACCGTCGAATCAACCGAACCCACTGTAACCGGTTCGACGGATGACTCCACCGGAACAACGGTAACGGAAGAGAGTGTGGATGAGACGACGTTCGATATCTGGGCATCGTCCACGAGCGCCACCGACGATGAGACCGAGGACGCGGAAAGCAGCACTCCGTACACGCTGACGTCCATCGTCGCAAAGGAACAGAAGCCGCGCAAGTGTAAGCCCCGTCCGAAGGAGGCTAAGTGTGTCAAATCGACGCACGGTTGCTGCCCCGACGGCAAAACGAAAGCCACCGGACCGTTCCTGGAGGGTTGCGCGCTGGCCGAAACGTGCAAGGATACGAAGCACGGTTGCTGTCCGGATGGGTTGTCACCGGCGAAGGGTCCCAACGGTAAGGGCTGCCCGAAGTCGGAGTGTGAGGAAACACTGTTTGGCTGCTGCCCGGATAAGGTCACACCGGCGGAAGGTAACGATGGCGAGGGTTGCCCGATCGAAACGACGACCGTGGCCGGATGTACCGCCGGTAAGTTCGGTTGCTGTCCGGATGGTACCAGCGAGGCCAAGGGACCGAACGCGAAGGGATGCCCCGGGGTGGAAGAGAAGCCGAAGGAGGAGCCGGGCGTGGATGAACCATCCGGTACGGAGCAACCGCAGCCGGTCGAGCCAATCGTGGACGCGGGTTGTGCCAACTCGACGCACGGATGCTGTCCGGACAATAGCACGGCCGCCACTGGGCCGAACGGAGAAGGATGCCAACCTTGCAGTACGGAACCGTTCGGATGCTGTCCGGACGGGAAGACTCCCGCTCACGGGTACAACGGCGAAGGTTGCTGCCTGTCCACCCCGTACGGATGCTGTCCGGATAATGTGGTTGCAGCGCGGGGTCCGAACTTCGAGGGATGCGATTGTCAGTACGCACCGTACGGTTGCTGCCCGGACAACAAGACGTCCGCCCGTGGACACGAGAACGAGGGATGCGGCTGCCAGTACGCGAAACATGGCTGCTGTCCGGATAAGGAGACGGATGCAAAGGGTCCCAACTTTGAGGGATGTCCGTGCCACGCGCACCAGTTCGGTTGCTGTCCGGACGGGGTTACGGCGGCTAAAGGGCCCCACAACCACGGTTGCCACTGTTCGCACAGCGAGTTCAAGTGCTGCTCGGACGGCAAAACACCGGCTAAGGGACCGAACTCGGAGGGATGCACCTGTGCCGACAGCAAGTACGGCTGCTGCCCGGATGGTGCGAGCGAAGCGCAGGGCACGAAGTTCGAAGGATGCGAAGCGGTACCGGAGTCACCGCAGAAGGCGTGCGCCCTGCCCAAGGACAAAGGCCCGTGCCATAACTACACCGTCAAGCACTTCTTCGACGTGGAGTACGGTGGATGCGGGCGGTTCTGGTACGGTGGCTGCGAGGGTAACAACAATCGGTTCGACTCGGTGGACGAATGTAAGGCGATCTGCGAAACGCCAACCGGTAAGGATGTGTGCCACCTGCCGAAGATTACAGGACCATGCACGGGACACTACAACATGTGGTACTACGATGCGGAGCGCAACATGTGCGCACAGTTCACGTACGGTGGCTGCTTGGGTAACGCCAATCGGTTCGAGAAGCTGGAGGACTGTAAGGCCACGTGCAGTGTGGATGACTCCAAGCGTAAGTATGGGTGGGCCGATTGGTTTATGCATATGTAACGATTTATGCATATCTTACAGCACCATGCGAGCAACCGATGGACGCCGGACCGTGCAATGGCACGTTCGAGCGTTGGTACTACGACAAGGAATCGGACGTGTGCCATCCGTTCTACTTCGGTGGATGCAAGGGCAACAAGAACAACTACCCAACGGAAGCCTCCTGTGGCTATCACTGCAAGAAACCGGGCGTTCACAAGCGTAAGTATGCGGACGACGGTGGCTGTGTCTACTTATCCCACGCACGTTCTCAGGTGTTGGCTGTGCTAAGCTTCCGGTGGTTTGGTGTGCGAAGAAACATGACCCTCTCACTATCTATCTCTCTCTATCTATCTATAATTTCTGTTCTTCCATGGTTCTTTTCAACCGTTGCGCTAACGCACGCCTCACGCACGCACTCTAACCGTGTGCGCACGCATCCCCAAAAATGCCACCCAAAACACCCCAATTGTGTCGCTTGCCAAATATACCGACTGCACAGCAAGCTGCAGTCAGCCCCTGGATGCGGGTAGCTGCGACAAACAGCAGGCTCGCTGGCACTTTGCCAGCGACAGTAACAAATGCATGCCCTTCTACTTTACCGGTTGCGGTGGCAACGACAACCACTTTGTCTCGCGCGATCAGTGCGAAGAACAGTGCCCAACGAAGGTTGGTAAGTAGTAGCGTGTTTCCCCCGGCCCTCCCCCGACGTCCGTGTTCGGGTGCAAGTTTCCTCATTCCCGTGGCAAAAAAAAAAAAACAAACGAGCCCAACCTCTTCTCACACTCCGGATCCTTCCTTCCCGTGGCTCCACGCAGGGGGCGTGGGGCTTGGGACAAGCGAAGCGGCGGCATGTGAACGATGATGTATGGATGGAACGGTGAAACAAACCCAAATCTAGCCACCGAAATTTCGAAACACGACAGCAATTGACAGATATTTTGGCACCCAAACACTTTCGGAACAGCAACGTTTTGGCAAACGAGAAAACATCGATACATTTCTAGCTCGCATCGCTTCGTTAGGCGAGGCAGAAGGCGAGAGAAAACAAACGATCCTCCACTAACCACACTCACACTCCCTGTGGTTCCTCAACAGAACTAAAACACACACACATACACAACATCTAACATCTGCAACACTGGCCGTTAAGAAACGACGGGTTGTAACGCTCCCTTTCCCTCTGGTCGGATTGTGATCGAATGGTTTGCTTTTGTCGCCTTCACAACAGAAAAAGATGACTGCTTCCTGCCGGCGGAGATCGGCGAGTGCCAGAACTACACCGCCCACTGGTACTTCGATACGAAGGAGGAACGTTGCCGTCAGTTCTACTACGGTGGATGCGGAGGTAATGGGAACAACTTCGTCGACGAGCAGGCCTGTATCAACCGGTGCATCGAACAGACACCGAAGCCGACCGAGGTGCAGCCAGGACCGGGTCGCCCGTCCGTGCCGGATCGCCAGCCGTTCGACAAGAGCCACTGCCAGCTGCCGATGGATAATGGCGATCGCGACTGCAAACCGTACCAGGCCCGCTACTACTACGACACCAACACCGGCAGGTGCGCCATCTTCACCTACACCGGGTGCGGTGGCAACGGCAACAACTTCCAGACGCCCGAAGAATGTGAGCAATCGTGCGGCACTCCGCAGGACGTTTGCCAGCAGCCGGAGGCGTACGGTGACTGCCGGGAAAATGAGGAACGCTGGGCGTACCAGCCGCACGAGCAGCGTTGCGTTCGCTTCCTGTACAGTGGTTGCGGTGGAAATGGGAACAATTTCTACAGCGAAGCTGAATGCCTGCAGCGCTGCCCGGGTGGATCGTTCGATGTCGATGTGCGAGGCCCATCGGAGCATGTGCCGAGCAATGTTAGCCGGTGCGAGGAACTTCCCGACTATGGCGACGGTAATGGCGAACAGATTCTGTTCTACTACGACGTCGAAAGGCGCTCGTGCGAACGATTCCAGTACAGTGGAGTCGGTGGAAACGCCAATCGCTACGGATCGGAGGAAGAATGTGAGCGCGTCTGCGGTACCTACAAGGGTGTGGGTGAGTATTCTGAGCGGTGCGACAAATTAAGCCCGGTTGTTGTAAATCTTTCCTCCTCTTTTTCGGTAAAGATGTGTGCCGGGATGCGGTCGATGCTGGTCGATGCGGTGGAAGCATTCCACGGTATTACTACGATTCGCGAACTCACGCCTGCTACGCCTTCAACTACAGTGGTTGCGATGGTAACGGCAATCGTTTTGCAAGTGCAGAGGAATGTGAAGGTACTTGTGTCCATCGGCGCCCCAAACCTGATGAAGATGAAACTGGTAAGTGGTTGAATGTGTGTAAGGGGTTGTTTCATCGTACGAACAGGCGGGTGGAACACAATCTGTGCCATTCGATTTGTTGTTCACTTTCGTTTCTTCCCGTTTACGTCTCGGCACTACTGCAGCAAAGCTAGCCATTTGTCATCTTGCGGTTGTGAAAGGTCATAGGATGTGCGGACAACGGTCGCGGAAGCGTTGGTATTACGACCCCGAACGGGAGACATGTTTCGCTTTCAGGTACAAGGGATGCGGAGGCAATCGCAACAATTTCCCCTCGTACGCCAACTGTCGAACGTACTGTGCCATCGAATGTAAGTCGCCCTTGCTGTCGCTCGCCCCAGCTAGGCAATCATCTGCGCCAATTCTTCGCTCTCGCTGGTTTGCTGAAATTGTGCTAAACACTGTGCTGTGCTCGGAGTTGGATGGCTGGATCTATCGCTTCTATCATGTTTCGAATTGTTATGGGAGGGGAACAAACTTCGGAATCTTTTTGGTGCGGGGTATTTTGTGTGTTTACGTGGGGCGTTAGACATAAAAAGTGGAGTGATCAATTTGATAAAACCATCACAAACATGGTGGATTGATTACGACACACCCATGTGGAGGGAAACAAAAATGTCCATATATTCTTCATAGCTTTCTACGTCGATGTTCCTGATCATCAAATGGTGGATAATTCAGTCAGTCATCAATATCATCGCTAAGCCGGCTAATATAATCGCAGTTCACCTTTTTCATCATCTCCATAACTATTAAGATTCATTCATTCGTTTTCTTTATCTCGAAACCATATTCACCATATTCGCTGAATCACTGTTGCCATAGTGACTAATGGACACAATCGCGGGTCGCTGGTAGCCATGATCGATGTATGAGGTTTCGCTAATTTTACCTCTCTCTCTCTCTCTCTCTACTCCATCACTGCTGCACCACGTGCTACAGCGAACGAAGTGAATCCGTGCGAGCAGTACGAACACGAATGCAGACAGCTGCAGTGCCAGTACGGCATCGCCAAGTCCTACGATCAGGCCAACGGTTGCGAACGCTGCCAGTGCAACGATCCTTGTGCCGGTTACTACTGTCCGGATGGTTCGCAGTGTGTGGTGGATGTGCAGGGTAGCGGAGCGCTGGGTGGATCCGAGTTTGTCGGGGTGTGTCGCGAATCGAACAAACCGGGCGAGTGTCCGCCACTGACCGAGCTCACGAACTGCACCGTCACCTGCTACTCGGACGCGGACTGCCGTGGAAACAACAAATGCTGCCAGGCGGGTTGTGCGACGATCTGCATTAACCCGGTCGAACGTCCCACCGGACCTGCCGGACCGGTGCAACCGGGTGTACCGTCGGCCACGGTGCTGGAGCAGGTACCCCAGGAGGAGCTGGACATAAAGTCGGAGGAGGGAGGTATGGCTACGCTGCGCTGCTTCGCAACCGGCTTCCCGCCACCATCGATCCGCTGGCGCAAGGGAGAAATTATGGTACGCTCAATGAGACGATTTGATGTTGAAGTGGACATTGGAAGGAAATTTTTAAACCGAAACCTTTGATTGTCCCCCACGTTAGCTCAACACCAACCAAGGCCGCTATGTGCTGTCGTCCAATGGTGATCTGCAGATTGTGCAGCTGCATCGCACGGACACCGGTACCTACGTGTGTATCGCGGACAACGGCATCGGTGAACCGGTACTGCGCGAAGTCCAGCTGACGGTAAACGGTAAGAAATCCTTCCTTCTACCATCATCGTTTTGATCTGTTGCACGCAAACAACTCTGTATCTAACCAAGTTCAAATATGCGCTGTGATAACAGAAGTTTACCCAAAACTAACGCACAATTTTACTTCCCGGTTGGTTTTTATGGCTGCTTTTTTATGGTATCTCCATCTTTCTCTCTGTGCTTCTCATCTCCCGCTTGGAATTGGGAAACATCTTTGCACTAACGAACGAATGTACCCTTTTCCGAAAATGGTCCGGTGGATTGCACTCTCTTCCGTCACTTGTCCGTCACTAACAACGCACGACGTAACGTAATATCAGACGCGGTGCCGCGCGATGCCTACATTGGCGGCAGCCTGAACGATTCGTACGTGGCCGAGCTGAACGGGCCGGCTTCGCTGCGTTGCGCGGCCGGTGGCTACCCGAAGCCGGTGGTCACCTGGTGGCGCGAGACGTACATGATGCCACTGATCATGGTGAACCGGGACTATTCGCTCAACTTTGCGGCCGTTCGCCTGCAGGACCTGGGCCCGTACGTGTGCCAGGCTTACTCCGGTGCCGGCAAGGGCATATCGCGCACGGTTACGCTGCTTGCCCACGGGCAACCCGACGTGACCAGCCCGGTCGATGAGAAGTATCTGAAGTACATTGTGGCACCGGTGCGCCCATCGCTGCCGGTCGATCGCTATCCGCCGCGACCCCGCCCGCCCGTCGTGCAACCACCACCGGTTGTCGCACGCCCACCAGGTAAGTAGCCCGCATTGCTTCTCCCTTGCCTTCTTCTATCACTAAAACCTGATTGTGGTCGGTGTGGTCAATGTCATGCACTATCGCTCTATGTTCGTAACTGTGGGTGAGGTCCGTACGTGAGGCCGGGAGGGTGTTGGGATGGAAAGCAGTAAAGGGGTGGAAGAGCTAATTCCCATTTTCGTTTCGTTTCATCTCGACGCCCCGACACCCCATCCAGTGCCGGTGACGGTCGCGATGCACTTCCCGCAGGGACGCGATCTGATGCCGAACAGTAACTTCACGATCAACTGCACCGTGGACGGATATCCACGGCCGACGGTGAATTGGTTCAAGGACGGCCAGATGCTGGTACCGACCGATCGCATACACATCACCGACACGAACCAGCTGATTGTGCACGGAGCGATACCGTCCGACAGTGGCCGGTACAAATGCCTGGCCAGGAACGAAAAGTCGGAAGCATTCCAGGAGCATAGCGTACGCGTGGAAGGTAAGCGACGACGACGACGTTCCCAATTACCAGCTTCTACTAATCCACTTCTTTTCGCACAGGTGCGTACGTGCCGCCGGGATGTACCGACAATCAACTGCTGGCCAAGTGTGACCTGATCGTGGAGGGACGCTACTGCAATCACAAGTACTACGCCCGGTTCTGCTGCCGATCGTGTACGCTGGCGGGACAGATTAATGTGAACAATCGTTTGCGCTAACCACAACCACACAAAACTATGATGAAAAACAGCCCGTACCGCGTGCCATAAGAAGTGAAAGCTTATAGCTTCGTTTTGCAAACGCAAATCCCGCAAACATAATCACAACACTGCAACGAACAATCAAACACCCCGTCATCTCTGGTACCCCCGCCCCGCCACACACATATCCCGAAGCTGCTGCATGCGTCTATTTATTTCTGTTGCCCGCCCCGGCGCGTATCTGGCCGGTGTGATGGGTCCTATAACTAGAAGCACCCGGGTGCTGAACGGGATATGCACCCGATGCGCGAACCACACTGCAGGTGCCGAACGCCACGATGAAGCCGTTTGGTGGAGCCAGTGGCATTTAAAACCAAAAACCAAAACGTACTGTATGTGGTGCAAATTTGTGGACGGTGAACGTTTAGTGACGAATATGTTTTACAAGTCGTAGTTGATATAGTTCTGCCATTGTTTTAGGATATCGTTAGTGGAGATGATGGTCAGTGTTCAGCTCATAAGAAATGTCAATGTAACATCCTAACCCCTTGCAAACAGACACGCATACGCCCACGGATACGCAGGAAGAAAAACAAAACCGTTGTCCAATCAAGTTTGTACAATCATACCTCCCACACGTGCATGCATCGCAGCAAACGCAGCCAACAATAGATGTAGACATGCGAAAGTTTATAGCGAACGTACGCACCAGCCGTTTCTCACGAAATGTTTGCTTTCCTGTTGCTTACTGTAAATAATTTATTATCAACAACTGTACCCTGTCCTCGAGAACCAAGGCGCCCTACTGGTAGTGTTGTGTGACTCTACCTTTCGGTGCGGAGAGGATAGGCGAGTGGACGAGATGAAGGAGCGGGAGAGTGCGGGCACAGTGAAATAGAGCAGTGAAAATAGAACCTAGAGAAATCTTGATAATTGATTGATAGGAAATAATAAACGAATGAAATCGAATCGAGCCCAGCTTTTCCAATCATCGGCCGGCGTCGATTGCTTTGATGACAATTTCAATTGTTTCAGTGGCATATTTGTATTCCT
>JXXB01027588.1:0-15422 GCA_000956275.1 Anopheles koliensis | reverse complement strand
AGAACTAGAGCGAGAATTAGAGAGTTAGTGAGGAAATCGGATCCTGAAGGAAGTGGGCGAGAAACGTAATTATATCCGGTCTAATACTATATCACGGACTCCGATGTACAACGTTGACACAACGATAAAAGCTTTCTTTTTTTGGTTTTGCGTCGCCTTGTCGTAACTCTTGTACTTCTGCCCCTGTAAACTGTCGACGACCAATTAATAGCCCGTTCGGCCGGCGAGCCATATCAAATGTCACATTTGGTGCCCACTTGATTATTTCACCGCGAGCGAGCTTGTGGACAACCGTGTCGAAACAATTCATATTCGGCTAATGGTTATAATTTTACACCATTTGCTTTCCAGTACTGGGAAAGGAATGGGATGAAGACGGGGAGTCGAAATTATCGCAACATGGGCGAATGAAGGCTAATACGAGTCTTGTATTGTAGCGGAAGTCGAGTGGATCGGAAACCCCGTAAAAAATGGCGCTGGCGAGGCTAATATAACTTTCAGCAATGTAGAAGAAAATCGAAACAACCACAAACAAATGGGTTCCGAAAAAATGCTCTGTATCCCAGTGATTGGAATGAATGTGCACATTATTATACCGGCTTCACGTAGAATCTGCTTTGAAGCAGGTGTCGTAGAAAGAACTTCAGTAGGCGGACCTACCTCACCATTCTATCAAATGCGATACAATACAAACGTAACCCGTAACACAAGCCTACCCCTGCTGAGTGTAGTGTGTATGCTAATGTTAATTTCGGTAGCGCTAGCAATAGCGCAAGTCACCGACTGCTGACGCCGTTTGTAATGCGAAACTTCCACCAACGTTCGACTTCATCCGGCCGTGCCACTACCGTACTAGCAAAAAGGAGTATTATAAATAGTGGGCCATCAATCAGTGCTGTGAGTATCGTTTCCCATTCATGCATTCTTTGCCGGCTGCCTAAACACAACCGAGGCACGCGGAAGCCTTTAGCGAAACTGGCTACACAACTACTCCTGGTGTGCTCGCACCTCACACACCCCCGGCGCCAGTTTGAACCGCTGCTCACCATCCCTCCCTGAATCCTTCCTCCTGGGAGCGACAACACATTTCTTTAATCAACACAGCAACAACTAGGACTAGGACGGGCAGTGCGGGAGATGGTGGGAGGATTGCATGGCGACGGTGGTCACGGCACGACAGCTAATTGTGATTGGAGTAACTAATGATATGCCATAACAGTAGTTATTAGGCCATTTTTCATGCAAGACCCAGACCATCATCCGCCTCCTTTACGGGGTTATGTGAAAATTTGAATGCAAACAACCAGCTTCACTCACTAGCGCCGTTATGATCGCCTATTTACGGACTGACTGCCAAAGGCAACTTGCGCGTCGCGCTAGGTCGATACATTCTTCTCATCAACACACATCCATTAACGATACACAAAATGTCACCGTTTTCGCTACACCATGTTCAAGATAAGTCACAGAAAACTAGCACGGATTTAATTGATTGATCAGCGCACGAGATAACTTTCGCCGGAGTTTCACGCGAATAATTTGGAAGATTCATACACGCTACTAAGTGTGCTTGACGGAAGTTGTCGTATCTTGTAAGTTAGCGCATAGCATGATAAATTCGCCAAACGCAATCAAAACTTGCTGTGAAGAAACTTTCCGGCGATAATTATATCAGGTGCAGTGTTTTAACACTCAACATCGAAATTTGGTTTGCTTCATTAATTAGTCGAATTGATTGATTGATGAACAAGCATTGTCCATTTGCTTTCGATTATCACACGCGCCACTTACGACTCATAACTACTCGAGACAGTTTAGCTGGGCGTTCTTCAAGGGAAAAACGTCAAAGTGCTTGGTTAGATGATAACTTTGATGTTACTATTCTAAACACATTGCATTAAATATTACCATTGCATTATGTATTGGAGCACAAATGCGACAATCAATCAATCAATCAAGATTTCCTTACAAAAATGCACGGTTCGGCCATCGCTAGGTGGTAAGTTGCAATAAAATGCAAAAATGTAATAAAAAAACAGAATAATAAAGAGCGACACAAACGTGAGGAGGAAGCAGCGCTGATTTTTATAATCCTAGAACCAAAACACCAACTAGAGAGTCTACTCGTTTAAAAAATACTTGCAAGAAGCTATCAAGGTAAAATCAGTTGATAAATAGTTCAGTAAACACCTAGAAACAGCTTAGACATAAAAACATTCCTAATGCATAAAATCATATTTGCAACAAAAGATTAAAACCAATTTCAGAAGTTCGTCTCCTTGCTAGTCCCATTACTCATATTTGAATATTCTCACCAGTTGAAAAATATGAATGCACACCGAAAATAAGAGTGTTTGACAGAAACATTACACGTTCGATGCATTTGGTGCATTAAAATTTATCTTTATATATATTATTATCATGTCTCATGACCAAAGCTGTTCATAATACATCCCGCTTCTCCGGGCAACTATGCTGCCCATATCGTCTTCGTCTTTTCGTAGTCGGATTTATGCACAAGCCCTGCTCGTTTGTCATCCCGAAAGGATAAATGGTTTGAAGAGAGTTTAAGTAGCAAACGCAAAAAAAAGGAATGCCAACCGCAACGTTTGCACGGTTGGCAATGGGTGGTGGTTAAAAGCTACCGCACATTGACCAGATTTATTAGCAACGATCAGTCCTCGAGAAAAAAAATCGCTTGGTTACAGCAGCTTGCTTTTCAGTATACAGCGAGTCAAACGTTGGCTTGTGTATATCATAAAAAAAACACGCTAACGGTGCTTGGAGAAGAAAGGGCCCGCTTTGAAGAGACGCCGTGTGCTTTCTGAGTGGCCGCGCGTCCCACGCAAAGCAAGACAGCTGTAATCTTACCCTGTGTACCCGCCACACCATCCACATTCCGGATGAATGTCCCACTGTATACCGAGGGATACTCCTTTTCGGAATCTTGAGCAGGTTTTCCCGTGCTGTTGTACAGGGTAAGATTTCTGACAATGTATCCTGTTGGATCAACCTTGCACACGTACCATTTTTCTCCCCACGCAACAACCCACCCATCCGAAAAGCATTACATCCAACACTCCTGCTCTCTGCCGTGTGCCCCACTTTCTTCCCCGCTCCAAGCGGCTCGTCCGGGAGCATGGTTGTGAATTCTGGTCACGAGTTTCTGTTGGATAAAGGGATTCTTGTTTCCCGTTTCACGATTTTGCACCGAAAACCAGCCCGTGGTCGGGGCTCCAGAAAAACCGAAACACAATCAGCAAACGGGTGGAACACGATAAATTCAAATTATTAAAACCATTCAAAGTGAAGCGAATCCACCGCAACACAAGCCCGGGAGATGATGCTCTGGCGAAAAATGATGATCTCACATTCAACAATATTGGCAACAAATTTACAAGCCCATTCAAACTTTTCGGCTGCCTCTGAAATGTATTTGGCAGGGATTTTTCTTTTCCTGCCAGAGACTAAGGTTGAGTTAAAAATGCGTCTAAATTACGTGACAAGGGTAACATTTCATAATTTAATTATGTCTTTGTTAACGTTCATACAGAACCTTCATCTTCATGTAAAAAACCACATTCATTCTAAGTAAAACTGCGTAGTGTTTCCATTCATATTGTGGTGGTTTTGATTTTACGTATCCTAACATCTTTTCGACTATCCTTTCAACCATGCTATGTAAACATGTCTAACGGTATAAATGGCAAAATTGTTATTTTTTAATCTATCCAATCACCTATGCAGCACCTTCAGTACAACCTTCATACGATGGCACCGTATATGGCGTGCGTGGATGTTTGCAGAGCTAAAGTTTCATTTGATATTATTGGACGGAGCATTTAGAAATAATTTCTAAATGGATCGAATTATGACTATAACGTGCACTTGCTTGTGGGAAAGTTTACGTTAACTCTCTTTCCAACGCGGCATCGCAGGCGAAACAGGCAACAAATTTATCGAACTTCTATCGCAGCAAGCAGCAGCAGTACGTGGTGGTTTGCAATTACGCTTTCTCTTCGTACCGGCCACCCAAAACGTTTGCTGCATACGTACGGGGTAGGAGTAGAATAAACCAGCGTTACAGCCTTTCGCATCCTTTCGCAGTACCGGGGAAATGTGTTTCGTTTCTGTGGTAAACGATGCAGCGCCACCTTGACAATAGGAATAAGGCAACGTAGCTCTCTTCTATCGGAGCCACACAGTCACTCTGTTGTATGGCCCGGTACAGCCCGCCCAGAAAATGCAATCGGATCGAAAACCAAACAAAAGATTTGCAACCAGTGTGTTGGCAAAACCAGTGCACTTCGGGATCATTTACCAATTTTCTCACGTACTTTCCATTCATCCGCCGATGGAGGTACCCTGCCGTGGCCATTATTTGGCGTTTCAGGCCCCGGAGAGAGAAGGGGGCTTGCAAACTGCAGCGAATTACGATTCTCGACGGAAGGAACAGTGCCGGGATTCGCTGCTGACACGCTCGACAACAATAGGTAGCCAACGTTATGCAGCGTGGAGTCAATACAGCTACTCAATGCCGATAAAACACCGAACGCGACCATAGCCATAAGTTGCGGTATAAAATCTGGAATCTGGAGGTAAATTCAGTATTAAGCTCATACGCACGGCCACAAACATCGCACCGAATTGCTCAATTCGAATAGTTTGGAAACGAACCGCTGTGCCTAAGCGGTATTATCGGAAAAAGCTGTGTAATGGGATTTTAAAGGAAATATACTAGATTCATAGACGGAAAGGAAACAGTTCCAACGGCAATGTAAACAACGCATAACATACTGCTGACTCACTGCGCCGTGTTCACTCGAAATGATACACACCATTTCCACTTTCGGGCAAAAGTTTTGGGCACCCTCAATGGCCAAATAAATTCTTGTTAAAGCGCCCCGCCACCATTCCGAATTTTTCCAACGGTCGCTTCGCTCAAAATGTGCTACACAGTACCGCGTTCGGGACACCTGCGGGCGTAGTAAGGTGGAAGAAGTTCTAGTGCCCTGGTCTCTAGTTTGCCCAAGAGCCACTAACTACAATTGTTTTATCGCTTCTTGGGCATAGAGAAACTTTTCACTTACCACCAATCACGCTGATGATGTTGTTTGCGACGACGATGGCGACGACGGTGGCGATGACGAAAGTGCACAAAAGTCCCATCGTTGGCGAACAATTTGTGAAACAGAAGAAGGTTGTCGTAACGGGAAACCCCTTCAAAAAACCCACGCGTACTTTCGAAGTATTGCGCCAACGCCTACCACGTTACACTTTGCTTTTCGCGATACGCCCTTTCAAAACGAAACGAAGGGGTAGCAAAAAAAAAGCACCATAAATACACGCACACACACTTTACCAGCTTTGCTTGCAGCAAACGTCTCTTCAGCGACGGAGTGCCTACATATTACGCTAGGCGGAGATGAGCCAAGCTTTCATACTTCGTTAATATATTAGTTTATGAGTTTAATAACGAAATAAAAGGAGCACAACATTCTTTCTAAGCGCTTACCTTAACGCCCAACGTGAAACAACACGAAACGAAACCTCATGAAAAGGATACACATGCTCGTCGTGAAGGGAACACAACGGGACGTGGCGAGGACGCTGTTTACCTGCAGCTAGAAGCAGCACATTTCAAGCTGTGCGAAAAATGATGCACTGAAATCGAGTCACCGGAGGTGTGGGCGTTGGGAAGGCGCTTTCGGAGTTGCACCTGACTGAAAACTTCTACGGATAGTGCAGTGCAATAACGGCAATAGGATGGATGTAACTAACCGGTAAAAAGCGGTAAAATTGTAAAATGAGTTCACATTGCAGCTGCGTCGTGGGAGTGGGATTTGGGGCAGCAAACATACCGGTAAAATATTTAATTTTCTGCTTTTAAATCTCACCGACAAGGCTTCGAGCAAGAGGGCAAAAATGTATCGGAATTTAACCAACAAAAATTACTTAATGGCTGTACTGAAAGCTGGCATACAGTTACTATTCGTTATTTATAGGTTCAAACAGCTTGAATTGATATAATATGTATAAACTGATTTCATCGAATTGACTACACAACATAGAAGAAATAAGTCAAGTTTTCTTCATACTTTTAGCTGTTTTTAATTGGAAATGAGTATATTGATGAGAAATGAAGTTTTTTTACTACAAATTGTAAAAAAGACCTTTCCATTATTGATTCCTTTTTTACCAATAATGTAATATTAGCGATTTCTTTAGTTTTTAAGTAAATATCTTGTTTGGATATATTTTTACCGACACTTTTTATTGGAAGGTTACAATCGTAGTGAAAAGAGCACGTTCGAAACGTCCCTACAGCTACATACACAATAGTATCAAGAACGATAGTTGTCCTTCTCAGTTCTTCCTGAGCTTAAAGTGTCATAAATAACATTTGATACAAAATATGTCTGTTCCTAAAATCTTAACATGCATTAGGTGAAACGGTAAGCTAACGCAAAATTATTGTAAATAATGTCACAAATTGAGACAAAATTTCAATTTGTCAAATCGACTATTCGGACAAAAATTAAATTTAAATTTTTAGTTAAGCAAATAAATCATGCATTAACTTATTCAATACATACACTTCTTCATATTTCTTTTCAATTGTAGTAAATTGAAATGTGTGCTGTAGGAAAACGTAAAACATAAAAAGCTTTTAAATTTACATTTTATAATCATTAAGCATCCGATTTATGGCGATTTTACGTTGAGGTCGATATGATTACTCAGCTTATTTTTTAATAATACTAGCACATGCAGTTTAAGCAACACTTGGCGCATCACATCGCATTAATGCTCTTATTAATGTTTAGTGTTGGTTTGCATTATGTTAATAGGTTCCACCTATTTGATCAGCTCAAAATGTTTAGTTTGAGCGTTTGATACGTTAATACCAAAATATCCAACCAATTAAAATGCTACAGTGACGGAACAACAAACACACACAGACGTACACTTCAACACCCACTCCAAAGTCATTAAAAAAGCAAGCTGATGTGTGCGGTGTGCTACTCATATTTACATCCAAACACATGCGACGGATGAAAACATTGTCTTTATGCATGTACAAACATATTTATGCTTGCACAAACATGTCCTATGCACAACATTCCGTACATTGCGCTCGAACTCTTCAACTAACCACCCGAGCGAGAGGACACTGTGCGAGTTTATCAGTGAAAAGGAGGATGAAGCGATTGCATATTTTAGCTATCCTACTGGCGCGCGACATGTACTGCGGGCGTACTCGTATGATTTTCAAATAAGTTCCGCTGGTGAATGAAACGAACGTTTTTATCTCACACGCACCGTCGTCGTTTTTTGTGAAAAAAGAATGTCTTACGAAGCAGTGGGCTTCTGAAAGAAGAACGCACACACAGACACAAATACAACACTTCAGTCCGCTAAGAGAAAATTCTAATTTATTCACAAAGATCACTCGTTTATCTCCGTATAATCATCGTGGTACGAACGACGGGGTAGCACACGTCGGTCAATCCAGCCTTTTAGTTCTCGAGTCAACGCATGCCGTTAGCTAAGAAAAAGAAAACACCGTGCAACCATAGCGGATGAGAGTGGTGAAGGTAGCTCGGTCGGTCGATCGACGTGAACCGCGTCATGGTTGAAGAGTCGCGTCATCGTTTCCTCTTCTAGTGTGACACTTGTACAGCTGTAATCGCTTGGTCGATGGTACTGGCTTGACTTGGCGCACCGTGCGCGGACTTGTTTGGATAAACAATCGGTGGCAGAACACAAATACAGGACAAGCGACAGAAAGACTGAGAGCAAGCGAACAAATTCACTTCACCGACAACCACACTTATCCTGTAGTGACTCTGCGCGTTACCACACTAAATTATGTAACAGATTGTGACGACCACTGTACTCTTTGGCCAACCTTGTCCGCTTTGCTCCAACAAACTACGCACACAAAACCGTGATGTTGCAGATGATGAAGGCAAAAGTCAGCGAAAAAAATTGCTTCTCCGTTTCCTCGTTCTCGTTCTGCAGCTAACCGGCTAACCGAGAATGTAAGCAAATCCAACCAGCGACCGATGATTTTTCCGGTGAAAATGCGAGAATTGCATGACCTTCAGAGGCAGCAGTGACACGTGGATAAACTTGGTCCCGGACTGATTCGCCTTCTCACATACGAACTGCTGCACACACACCGAGAACCAATGCGCGGATGTTGATGTGCCACCCGGCGACCTCATCACGGTGGACGACTATTCCGGGAAGAAGCACACAAATCGTACAAATTCTGCCCACCATAAATAAACGAGTGGCATTCGGAGAAACTGTAAAAAATCTACCGTCGACCACAAAGCGTTCGTGTGCACGCAGGGCTCTTACATCCCACACCCTGCAACATCACTCCTTGCGCGGGAGGATGTCAGAAAAAAGGACATGAGACATGAAAAGCGAAAGGCTGATATCTTGTTGTAGCTGTTTTCTGGTTTGCTGTTTCGATTTAAGACAAATCCGAAAGTGCACAGTCAGGCTTCATCTTCTGGAGCACCGAAGCAGCCCTGGAACGACAGATAAAGATGATGATGATGGAGGATAACAGAAAAAAAAAATACGAACAGAAATCCAAAAAGTATCCATCCACACATACAGTGTAGCAGCACAAATCAGACACACCACCCCGACCTGCAGACTCTCAGTTCGATTCGGTGGATCGGGCAGACTCCCGTCGCGTAATAAAGACGCCCGTCATGCCTGTCTTCGTTTGGTGAGCGGTGGGCAGACTCCCACGCCGACGGTTGGAAGATTCGGCGGCAGCAGGCAAGAAGTGCAAGATGAAAAAATAAAACAGAAAAAAAAAACAATTCCAGCTTTGTAGCAGAGTTCCGCAGCAAACAAAATACAGCACGCGCTTATAAAGCTGTCAAACGTAGATTTTTCTGCACACTTTAAAAAAGGCGTGAAAAAAGCGGACACGGCCGCACGTGGTCCGTAGCACCGGGAAACTAAAAATAAATTTGTTAAAAATGAATCATCACAAATGCTCTCACAAATCGTCCTAGCGTACTTCACGCTTGTCATTCTCATTTCGATTATAGGCTTTATCGAACTTAGTGAAAAAACTGCATTTAAATTTCTTCAGTTTGATGTACACAAAATTCGAGTAATGATGAACACGCACAATATTCTTCAAGATAAAGTGAACCGTGAAATTGAGTCAATAAAACATAGGGTAGAAGTGATTATCACACTTTATGATTAAATAAAAAAATTAAGTATAAAACTAATAAATGTATTCAGTAAGGAATACTTTCGAAATTATCTTTTTATATGTCTCTAAGATTTGATTTGTCGAATATACAAATTTTCTAAAATGAAGAATTAAACTGAAAAGTAAATGAAGATTCATATTTCACCTCCTGTGTTTGATACAATTATCATTCGTCTAACGATATTTTGCACAAAGAACAGCAAATTACTTTTATCGCGTGCCTTATACAGCATACAATTTGCATTCATGTTCACAACACTTCGACGATCAACTGATTTCGTTAGAAAACAATTTTGCTGACAGATTTCCAACTGTGTCCAATTTTTTGTCGGAGATAGTTTACGACTCCAGGAACTAGCTTCAAAGACCTTTATTTCACTGCCACCACGATCCATATTTCATTTGCCGTCTTTTTATTGCTTAGTTTGCCTTCAAAAGTGAGCGGTGCTATAAACTAAGAAACTGGCGAGCCCATTCTTCATTTCGCGGGTGAAACTCTGTGTAAACGACCTCCCTTTCTCCACCCAAGGCACCACTGGGTTCTCTCTTTCTCTTTCTCTCTTTCTCTCACGCTCGCTTTGAGTCACATTGCAGCGTTGAATAAATTCCACCTACATTACGGGCAGCCTGGCTACTCGCCACTTCCTGCCGCATCTATCGCCCTGATTCGCCCTCGACACACCGTCGTCACCGTCGTCTTTAGGTAATTGCCGGGCCACACAATCTCGATCGAATTCCTGGGGGTCAGCGGGAAACGGTCCGTTATGCTAACATATGCATGATGATTATGATGGGTTGGTGTATAGTTGGTTGTTTGGAAATTTTCCACTTCCTTCCTTCTACAGGGGAAAAAGGCGTTACACACACTTGTACACATCCACGAGCGCAAAACAACCCGTCGACTGCTTTGCAATTCATCTTTCGGTATTGTGGAAATGGAGGGGAGGAAGTAAGGTTGCACGAAAAATGTGCACAGCCCATTGCTTTCTTTTTTATAATACGGTCAGCAGTCGAGGCACTTCATCATCATGCAAAGTAAGCGGCTTGTTCTATTGCCATACGGCTGGCGGCCTGAGACGATTTGTTGGACTTCTGGCCCCTTAATTCACCACACACATCCACAAATGCACTCCCCGGAGCCATTGGTCACACAGGAAAAAATCGTCCCACAGGACCTCTCGCTATCACATGGGAACGAGTCGTACAAGCCAGTATTGTGGCTGAGTATTGTACAGCACCAAGCAAAACACGTTTCAACTATGGGCATCTTAGCGCCGAAATGCATGTGCCCGCACGATTACACACGTGTTCGACCTCGCTGCTGGTGAAAATACCATCTCTCCGCGCAACTGAATTCCCCGAACTGCAATCTACGAAATCGTTGGTGTGTTTTCTTTTTATTGCCTTCGTGAAACCAGCGACTTAGCCGGCTTGGGACAGCTAATGGCTTAGCGTGAGCGAGGATAATGCCATTTTGAAAAACAACATCAGATGGCTTCTGCTTCAAAAGCGACTGCTGCCATCACAACACATCGTTTTGCATCGACTCACTTAGCTGATTTAGTCCGAATCGTTTCGATTATTAGGTAGGCTCGACAAGGAGAGTGCAAACAATTGCGGCATAAATAATAATTTTTACCGACCTGGTATCTTGGGAAACCAATTTAAATATCTTTACCGATTGAGTTGAGGTGCCATGCTTTTCAAGTTGCCAGTTGTGACTAGCAGAATCGTTAGACATCAATTATATTCCGGGTATTCATCTAGAGAGCAATATTTTATGGATTAAATAATGATTAAATTATTAAATTCCCTTCAAAATTGTTGCAGCAAAACACAAGTAACAAAGTTTTCAAAAATCAAATTCACACACGGCCGACTTCTCTAGCAAAGAGAAACATCAACAGGATTCTTTCTCCTGCAACAGAAGACAGTCTATGCGGCTTCACAACAAGTCAAAACAGAACCCCACACGTATTCACAGAGTATGTTAATTTGAAATCGTAAACAATGCTTTTTTATTAATTTCTTCCGAGAGCTTGGTAATTGTTTTGAATTATAGCCTGGAAGGTCCTTATTTATAAGCAAAGCGCCACACCGTGCGCGCAACGAGGACGGTCTTCAAGTTGGCCGAGCAAGTTGTGCCTCTAGTGCAGCGTATGTGTGCCCGGTTCTGTAGCAAACCGAGCGACCTTCGTAGTACCATTCGGATGGGACGGAGAATGGCTTTAGCGGAACGTTTAGGTTGCTTAAAATAACGGGCGTACGATAGAACACCCGGCCTGTTCATCGTTCCTCGCTGAAAAGCCAGCGTTCTCACCCACCGCGATACCTATCAACGCCGGTGCGCGCTCGCTTTACATCCCATCCTGTTTGAAAATGGGCAATGCGGGCAAAGTTGAATAGGATATTGATTACCTTCTCGTGCCCATCTTGATTAGGAGGCTAGCCCTTCGGTTGAGTAGGGATCGCCATGAAAGTCGGCAGCAAGGATGGCACCACTCCTGGCCACGGTGAAACTTGCTGACTGAATGAACTAATCAATATTTTACTCCTTTCGAGGATGCTTACTCCTCTGCCGAGTGACATTTACCCGCTGGCTAGGGCTATCGAATGCAGCGAACCCGGCACGGATAACGGGGCGGAACAAATACAACCGATCGCAATCAAACCTCCAGCCCGGAAGGACACCTGGTGGGTGGGTTGGAGGTAGGTGGAATAGCGGTGGCAAGAAAATGAGACCAATAATTCCCATTCTGAGAATCAATCGCAGAACGGTGCGAGCTGGCCGGAGCATTCATTCAGGAGCGAGAAACCGGAACCGAATGGAGTCGGCCGGTTTTGACGATGGGAGTGCTGAGTGCCCTTCCGTTTCCCACCATTCATCCCATCCGTTGCTAATTGTAATTGCTAATGCTATGTAAATCAATTTTCAACATTCACACATTCTCAGATATTCTGTGTGGCTGTTGCTTTTTGTGCGGAGAGCGCGATGGTGTTATAGAAACGTTCGCTCCATTCTCTTCACATTCGCCACATTCGCTCGTCGGCTCGACGACGGCTATCAATGATTTAACCGTTTGCATAAATATTTGAACAGCTACTGTCAATAGGAATTCATAAATAATATCCATCACGAACATCCATTTCCACGCGTCATCCGTTCGGGGAGGGCACGATGGCATAGACAGGGCCACGGCAGAAGCAAGCAGCAAACGCCGCGGTGCTGCTTGTCCAGGACCCCTTCCCGAAATAATGCTCTGCGACCGGTTTGTGCCACGTTACTGCCAACTCACACCGTACACCCTACCACCGTGTGCATTGTTTGTAAGCGGTAAACGTGTTTTCGTATAGATGAAATTTTCATCGATGCGGTGGTTGCGACGGATGTGTGCAACGAAATAGAATCGAACCGACCCGAAGCGCATTCGTTGCAATCGGACAGCCATTCGGACAATTGTCGAACGCGATCGGCGTGTTACTTTTTTTCGTTTTTTTTTTAAATTTTCTCTTCTTCGTCCAACATTTCTCCGTGGTGGAAGTGCCGACCGGATATAGCTGACGTTACCCGTCCCAAACGCGTATAAATATGAATCCCGTAGTTTCCGAAGCACATGCATCAAATGCACATATGAACGAAATCGTCGATGACCGGTGCCTGGCGTGTGCAGCTGTTACCTCGCATTTTATTTAAGAGTTTGAGCGTTCGAAAACAAGCGGAAAACTGGTGCCGCAATACAATAAAACTGAGAAAAAAATAGAAGCAGACGGTCGACAACTATCATGCATTCCCGCTTCTGTTTGATTCTGCCATTTACCCGGATAAATAATTTAATATATGTTTTCTTTTCATCCGCCACCATAACACGGTTCCCGCCGGCCGGGTGGCTGTGTTTTTCCCTATTGGAGGATGCGGATGATTTTTTATTTCGATACGCCGTGCACTGCAAACCGATGGTGTGCACACACACACACACAAAGCGACGTTGCGTTGCGATGTGCGCAACGTTGAAGCGACATCTGGTGAAATATGAGTTCCAATGATATATATCCAATTAAAATGGCTATTGCTTTCGTGGCAAGATGACAGACGAAAAGGTACGGAAGAGATTACTGGTGGAACAGTCTTCGATCCGGAGACTTTTTGGAAAATACTTTGTAGTTTTAAAACACAGACATCGTACGGGAACAATTTTACATTGTTTTTTTTAGTACCGAAAAGATACACATCCGTATAAAAGTCATCAATGCATTTAACATAAATCCTTTCGAACGATAAAACCTTGTCATAGCGAGCTTGGAATATAGCATCTTTTCCTAAAATCTATTCTCTCGTTCTCGACTGTGCTTGCTCTGGAGCGAATGGTAAAATGTGTAAAAAAATGGTATGCAGATACTTACGTGACGCAACCACACTCTGTGGCACCACGGCCAGGAGGAAAAGGGAGGCGACTACAGTCGCCAACAGTAAGGCTGCGGCCGAATCGACCACCCGCAGCCCCATTTCCGGTCGTGGGAATCTTTACCCAACTAGCTTTAGTGGTTTTACTATATATTTCTATCTTGCTTTCTCTCGTGCGTTGAGTAGCTGTCTTAACAAACAACAATCAACGGAGCTCTTGGAATTTACAATGCAGGCTAATATTGTCAGGTTCAATTCGCCGTAGAGCTTAATTTAAAGTTTAGCCGTTTGGGAAGCAGCAACGTGCTTGAGGAGTTTTGCGATTTATGCCTCAATAATATCAGCCTGCATCAACATAAAATAAAAGAAAGACATGGTCAGTTTAGGAGACAGACAGTTGACGAACGCGGCGCCGGATTCATGAAAATAGATAAAGAAAATAAATCATACTCTTAGCGCGCTTGCTCGCAAACCGTTACCTGTGAGTAGTGCGCATCAAGACTAATGCAGTGTGCTTCCTTGCTAGACCTTATCGAGCGTGCGTTATTCCTGTTTTTCGGGAGTCAGTCTCAGGAATCGAAGGGACGTTGCATTATTTCTGTACATAAAAACCCCTTACATATCTACCCGTAACGTATGATGATGTGAATGGTAAAATGGAGTAACGATTGGATAATTTAGCCCAACTAACGAAGAAACTTTTCTACTTTATGCTTAGAACGCGCTACTAGTTGTCGCTTCAGGACGATGAACGCATTTGATTTCTTTTTTTCTGGCGTTAAGGAGCATCGGGAGCTACGACAGACGATTACGCCTAAATTGAGCGGGAAACTTGGTAACAACGATTATTGCGCAACGGTTGACAATGATTCTATAACAACACCATTTATTTCTTATTGCATTTCACGGTGACTACAACGACCGCTGCAACACACCACGGCAACTGAACACACCGAGTATCGCCGCTTGATGCTAAAATTTATTACAACTTCTCAGGATCACTACACGTGAAACTTTTCTTCTTGTATCACACGCAAACCGAATCACAACATACACATCTGCTGCATATATCACTCTACTTCACATTAATAATTCATTTATGCACACTCACTCAACTTGTACGAAGGATGTTTTTTTTCGTACAAAAAGTAATTTTTCCAAACTACAGTGCACTATTACATACGTTTTCTTGTGAACTTTGCGAGCACACTTTGCAACACTTTAAATGCTCAATACACACTTGCAACAATCATGCACAAACCCTCCATTTCACACTGAGTTCGATGCAGATCCGATACGTTCTGTTTCGCCCGGTGGGATGTGAACGCATTATCACGACGCAAGCTCTGGTGGTCGGTGCATTTTCGATGTTTCATGATGTACTTCTTTGTTTGTTCACTTTGCTGTGCACCCGAAAACAATGAGCGTTCTTGAGCCCGTTTTGTTTACAGCCTTTTTACACCACATCGCTACGGTGCACCATTTTTCAACGCTTTTGGCTGCAGTTTTCTCTTGCCAACGGCAACAGCATCGGCAGCGGAAACCACCGTAAGGCATGAATTGTTCGCCACGTTGGCACCGTTGCGCGCCCACTATTCATTTTTATTTCCGTGGTGTTGTCTCATTTATTATTCATCTTTTCATTTATTTGCATCTTTTCGCGACGTGGTCTTTCATACGGTGTGTGAGACGGCGGCAAAGGCGGTAATGGAAAATACTTCACTTTCGATGGATGTCGGTAGCTTCTTATTAAACTTTTCAACA
>JXXB01027579.1:0-11037 GCA_000956275.1 Anopheles koliensis | reverse complement strand
TTGTAACGTACTCTTCAGGAAGGAAGTGCACCTTTAATTACATATTTCATTCACAAACACTGCGGCAGATGTGCGTCTTCATTGGAATGCAACACGAGCGGAAGGTTATCCGTTCGTCACGGTTTTATGCAAGGATTTTTTTGCGTCGCATCTCTTATTCCCTTCTGTAGAATCGCTTCGAATTGTACACTTAGTCTGATTTTCGTGTTTGTAAACGCATATGTAATGCATATACGCACATGTAAAATATACTAAAGGGGATATTTTCCATAAGTGGTCGGTTGAGTTACTAAGCTAAATAAAAAATGGTTACTGGAATTCGATTTATATATTGGAACATTTCGGTTAAGAGAACTACACAATCATATAACGGAATATTTCAATGGGAGAACGTTACAATTACGCTTTTGTAATTTTGCAAATGAATGTTAACAAACTTGTAATATGAATATATAAAAACGGAGTTAGAATTTTGAATTCAAAGTTGATTCATGACATAATTATGATGTTGAATTTAAAAAAATATCGATTTCATAAAAAGCAATTTTACAGCTTTGATTTCATGTGTGTTTTCCATCATTACGGCATAGTTTTCACATTAAGTTTAAGCCGTATTGGTGGGCTTATCAATTCTATCATTATGTTGCAAACATGACATATCAAAAAAATGTTTTCGAAGAAACCTTTAAAAAGCCTTTAAACCTTTAAATCCTTACATAAATGTTCAACGATGGCCATAGTTTTCGCACATCATCCAATGCACAGATGATAAAGGAAACGAACTCGCAAACATCGTGTATGAGCTTCGCATCCACAAACTAAGGCCATGCATTTCTGTCATGCATCGGCTCTCCCGAGTCGTTTATCGTCATGCGAGTCATGCATGCTTGCAAAACCGTAAAAAAATTGTATCCATCGCGAGCTCTCCGTCGCCATGCACAAATTTTCCAGTGCCAGCACTCCAGAGCACGCTGCGATTAGCTGGGATGGATGTAAACACAGGGGCGCGAGTGTGTGCGTAACGTTTTTTGGGTCGTCGATTCGAATGTACAAAAATAGCCGCAAGTGTAAACAGTGTACGGAAATGGAATTCAACGCGAAAGTGACGCTGTACCAAAGGGCTGTTTCGTTGGATGGCGGAGGTGATATTTTAAATTTCGCGGGGCTTGCTTGAATGTTACTCTATGGCTAATGGATCGTGCTAAATCATCTTCGAACGTGCCAAAGAGATGGTACGGTTAGTAGAAAGCGTGTCGTGCTGTGAGCTCTTATCTACACGTGTATACACACATCGGGCAGGGCTAGCGTAACTGCGTGTCGATGACTGAGATGGGGAATTTCGCAGCAGCGCCCGCCTTTCGCCAGGACAATCGGGCGTTTCCGTGCAGCTTCCGGTTCCACCGTAGATGAGTGCGCTCAGCGTTGACGCACTGGACGCAGCTGTCAGGTCCGGCGTGTCAAACGCTAACGATGCTAGGGCGGCTGACGCTGGGAAGGATGGGGATACGTGCGACGGGCCGGATGATGCGGCGGGAGAGCCAGACTGCGGGGTAACGGGCAGGGATGCACCTCCCGGCACCGGAGGGGAGGATGATTTCGAGTGCCTACGGTGGTAATATTTACGCTTCCGCTGGAACAGACCGGACGCCGTCGTGGACGGCGTTGTTGTGTGACGCTCTTTGTTGTGGATCTTGAGTAACAGTTTCATGATGTGCCTTCACGATCGCGCGATGTAATTGAAACGGCTCAGATCACTGTGTCGCATAGTTTGTTCGGGGCAACACGAAATACGGCAACACTTTGTTTTACTTTGATAAATGCCCCGCTGTTACGGTAGCGCACTGAGGTAGCACTTTTGGCAAACTGTCGCGCGTCGCCGCCGGATGCGTTGTTGGGGCATTCGTGTACTTCCAAAGCACGTGCTACACCGGCCGCCGATACACGCACCGAATCCGAACCGGTCACGGATTAGCCATTACAGCCATTCGTTCGCTTTGTAGGTCGTGTGCTTAGGCACACTCCATCGGGTGGATTTAAATTCAATTAGCTTCACCGTCGTCCGTCGAACTCAACATGCACACCACACTCAAACTTGGCTGTATGCGTTCACGTTTTGTGTTCACGTTCTTGTTGGTTGTTTGTTCGCACACACGATGCAACGTGCGCCCGTCCGGTCCGAAGTAAGACTGACCGACGAACCTGATGTTGTTTGTTTGGGGTACCGGGAACCGAGCGAGATGAACCTGTTGCCGTTTTGCTGTTTGTGTGAGAGATGCGCGATGGGTATGTGCTCGTTTGTGGACGTGATCGTGCCCGTACGACGGCTTTTGCCGTCGCTTCGTTAAGGGATGATACGGCAACATGCGATGATCAAGACTCAGCTTCAAAAGCCGTGCTTCAAGTTGATCATGCGAAATTGGTAGCAATTGGTGTACGTTTTGTTTAGTGTGTTTTTAGGGTCTAGTATCGGGGTTTCACATAATTTAGCATTAACATGTTAAGAGAACCAAGAGAAAAGATAGATAAACAATAGCGTTAAAGCGACAATATTTTAAGTGGTTTTTTAATTAGGATTGGTAGCAAATGTAGTGCTATTACAGTTTTTGGTTATTTGTTCCATTTTCAAACATTAAATTGATTAAAATCAAAACTAAACGACATTAAGCTTTAACGACGTGTGTCCTTTTTCACTATGGTCCAACATTAACAGTATCATCACCAATAGTTATAACTTAATCCCAAAGGTTGAGGTGTTGATATATGATCCTTGAATGTTTGCATGCTCTACGTAAAACGTATTTTGTATTTTTAAGATATAGTTGGTTTTGTCCTACACATAACTAAGGGTAGGTTAGAAGCACGCGTAGAACATAGGAATAATGGAATAATTATTCAAACAGGGGTAGACTGAGCATATAGTTTACAATTATTCACATGATCCCATTCTGCAATGCTAATGGTTTATAATTATCCACATGGATTCAATGATGTATAATGTAAATCTTGCATTCGTGTACCAAGTTTGTATGTAAAAATTTGCTCAAGATTGCAGATTGCAAATTTGTTTCGAAATTGACATTTATGTATGAAAGTTCGTCAATGTTCTCTGTCAATTTTATTGCAAGTAAACAACGTAAATAGTTTAAGTTAGATGAATCGATGCTGTTTTTGCCTTTTCTCGAGCCGCTCGGGGAATTCCCACGTAATAAGAAGTGGAAAACACAAGTGGTAGTAATGTTGGCAGTACACAATTACGAATACGATCAGCACATTACAATGCAACGGACGTCTAAGTCCAGCAGTGCGAAGGGTGTGTGTATGTAACTGGTTATGCAATGTTTTTTCATATTCACTATAATTTCCTAAGCAAGCCATGACAACGCTTGAAAGTGCGTTTAGTTCCAGTGCAAATTGTGCATAACCGCGTACTTCCATTGAAAGAGTAGCTTGAAAGTTGAGCTGAGTGTAAACCTCACTAATCCCTCGGAGGGCAGAATATGCAACTTACTTGCAATACGACTGGCTTCAACCGTCGCGTCCATATACTGGTAGATCGTAACGGAACCTTGATACTGTGTCATCGGGCCAATGACAACGTCGCTGGAGTTGGAAAGGTTGATGACGCTCGTGGCCGCCGGTTGGACCGACGTATTTCCGCCATTGCCAGCACTCAGCCCATTCTGATGGTTCCCTCCGACCATACCCGGTGTTTCCGCGCTCTGTTCGTACCGGGCGCCCAAACTACCCGTCGGGGCCGCGGACGGGAAGCCATTGTGCTGATGGAAACTGTTGTACCGCGGATGAATACTCATGAGCGCGTTTGCCACCGATTCCGGCACCGGATTGGACGTTGACGCACTTGGATTGTCCATGCTTGACACGAAAAGCTGGATAGCTGTTGCTAATTTATATGCTAACCACGGATCCAGCCGGAATTGGATCGTGCTGCCGATTTTCGCGCGCGGCACTGCTCGACACGGTTCGCACGATCGCGATCGAAACCTTACTGACAGCCACCATCCGAGGAAAGGTTCTCCGGCAGCATCCAGCGTGCTGCTTCAAGGTATCGCTTTCGTGTGTAAGTGTAGGCGTGATTGTTCGTATGGCGACAGTGGCCGGACTTTCCGCGCCGCGTAATCGTACGTGATCGTGAGTAAGAAACAGCGCTGGAAATTTTGAATCTGATGACGTATCTGTCCGGTTTTTGAGTTAGAACGAGGAGTTAGACAAGTTTCTACGTACTAGTGTTAGTGGAAATATTTGAACTGCATGCTTGATAGGGTGTGTAAAAAGCAAACAGTAAAGACTTTTCAAGCCGATTACTCGCTACAGGTGCTTTAAAATTCATCAACACTTAATTCCGAAGCATTCCTGGTTCTTCGAACCGCTGTTCTGTTATTACATGTACAGTGGTGGACACCGCATCATCATCGTTCGATATCTTTCAAATTAAACCATTGAAAAACTTCAACGACAGGATGATGTGAATCAGGGTTTAATCGAATTATTGCGAGTCTAACTATCTTTAACATATTCTTTTCTTGAATGGTAGCTTTGGCAAAGTATGTAAAAGCAATCAAATATTGTTACTACTGAATTTGTAGTACTTTTTTGGCGAATTCTTTTTATGATCGTCACGGTATACGCCTGTTAGTGATTTGACAAGGATCAATACTGTCGGTATTTTACAACCACCAACATTCTTCGTAGTTAATTATAATCTTCGCATGTAGTTATATTTTTCAGCATAAGGAAACTAAGATCTCACCTGATCTCGCATCAAAGCGTGATAGAAAACAATAACAGATAATAGAACATATTTTTTAAAAAATTGAAAACTATTGAAAATAGTAGTATTTAGTTATAAAGAATTGTAATTTGATGGTACTTATTACATTACTCGTAATATAATAAGTTTGTAAACGTACTTGTAATCATAAACTAGTATTGGGTTCGAAACTAGCAAAAAAACATTAATTGCTTTTGCATGTTTCAAATTTTAAAATCGTTTTTTTTAGAGGTTCGTATTGTTTTGGGGAATGTTTCAAATGATAAAGAGCACTATCAGTTCAGTGGAATCGTGGAATCGTAATGATGAACGTTGCAATTAATTTGGGCATTCTTTGAACCTGATAACGCCAATTTTTTGATCATGTTATTTTGTTTTCAAAGTTTGAAAAACTTACGTATTTATTTTATTTATTTTTTACATATTTATTTAAAAAATCATTATTTCTTATTTTAGGTAAACATTCAGTGCATTTGGTCAATAATGAAAAAGATTTAAAAAAATATTGGTTTGGTTTCACCAACACCGCATAGAAGGTTATGCTCTATATGATTTCACTTAATGATTGCAAAATTGTCTCAATCGAATTCAAAATTCTCCATACCGATAAAAGCGTTCCCAAATGGGGACCGAAACCCTGCAACATTGTTTACAGGTAAAATACATTTGACCAGAAGCACACCCATTGTAAACAATGACAGCATAACGTTTGACAGCGGTTTGTTTATTTACATACCGCGGAACATATACACAATTGTCGGCTCAAATACACAAAATACGCGATGGACGCCCCAGAAACATCGAAAAAATCTATCAAAAAGCGCTCAAAACCATCAGAAAAGGCTCAAGAACTCACAGCAAGTGAAATAACCGCCATACCCAATGCTAGTGCACAACAGATAAAGTCCTTGTACAATGCGTTTATAAAGTACGGGGCTCAAAATGCGGATGAAATAAGGAAAACAGTTAAGCATATTATGCCCTCGCCCAGTTTAGAAGCATTTGTAAACGATTTTGCAATTGCCAGCGAAGAGCAGGTGCTGGAGAAGGTGCAGAACAGTCCCGAATTCGTCCAGTGTGCATCCTGGAGTGAAGTTCTCGATTCGGTCGGATTTCGCGAGACGTGCAACAATGAACTACCGCTGGCATTGAGAATCATTGCATTCACGGAGCAGTTCCCTAAGCCGGAACATGCGAACGGTGTCGATTTTCAGTTGCTATACTTAAATCTGGCCAACATGATGATGGGTCAACCTATTCAAAAAATGAATGCGAGCACACAAATGGTTTTGAAGAAGGTGTATGAGGTATGTGTGGGATGTTATTGTGTGCGTTATGATGCATATTACAAAAATATTGTTATTATTTTTAGGAGACTGTTTTGCAAACATCAAAAGCGGATCAAAAGCAAGAGATAGCTATACTGCACGAGAAACTCAAGTCTATGCGGAAACCGGTACAGTCGGATGAAAATTCTCAAGTCATGACAGATTTGAGGCTTTTTTTCGCGGATCCAAACATAAACCCTTTTCAGTTACCAACTGACCAGTTGTGCTCGAACAGGCCATGATAAATTCCAAAAGTAGTGTAGAGTAGATGACGTGCTGTTTGCCTTGTCTGGTATCGTACATTGTGGTAACGTGTAACGATCTAATGAAATTTCAATACACACACAACAAGTGATATGTTCAATAAAAATGTACTTTTTTTTTGTTTATATCTACATCTATTCCTATAAACCGTTAAGTTTACTGTTTTTGGGAAGAATTGAAGCACAATCTGAAGCAAAGCTCGGTATTAAAAATGTTGCTGGTGTTCGATAATTTTGTATGCAGATTCTATATGATCGTCTGTCTTTTTATATGGGTCATTTTTTACTACGCTCCCTCCCCTTGCTTACTCATATAAAGGGTATATAACACTCTGTCATCAGCATAAAATAATCACGTTTCCTTAGTCCGTTCACGCTTTGCTTGTTTATTATTTTTTTTCATTGGATCAGGGTTAATACAAATTCTCGATATATGGTTTAGTTAACATGTTTTTATTTGGTTTGCTCTCCTATGTGGGATTCAGTTCATTTACATCAATATAATTGTTAATACGCGTTTGTAAGAGCATACCACACTCCGTCGTTACAATTCTGCATGTTTTTTTTCTAGCCTGCAGCTAGTTTTTGATTTTCTTCCTTCCGAAATAAGGTGAATTAGTTTACGAAAAGAAATAACCGCAAGAAGAGAGCTGCCAAAGTTAACCATTTAGAATACATGTAAATATTATACACTTTGTGCAACCGTCTGTCCCCAAACGAATATATTGCTCGATGCAAATACATAGTAGCGATAAATGTAGGATTTGCATCTGATTTGCCTTCCGTATGTATTTAATGAAGGAAAACAGTGTACTATTTTGCAGAACGATGTCACAGACTTGTGTATAAGATGTACAAAAATAGTGGCTTTGAAAGTGTTAAGAATGGCGGTGCTTTTACAATTCACTCAGATGCTTCTATTGAAATCCAATCGAGTTTATGCGAGAGCGAATTTTATTAGGTTCTTTTACTTTACTGTACGTTCGTCTTTGTTTCGAAATGTGGTATATAAATGTGTTTGTAATTTATAACGGCTATTGCAAAAAAATGCTATAACATTGATTTCATTCGCTTCTCTCTTACGCGTCTTTTGTAAGCACGCTAATAGGAATATATTTGATTTAAAATTTTAAGTTTCACAATTCACACCGTGATGATTGGCTGCTGATGGGGTTTCAACAATTGGTTTCCTATGTGACAGCCGGGGCAGAGATTCAGATTCATAAAACTTCTTCGACTGAAAACTCGTGATGGGATTGTCTGGTTTGATTACACAGGGCACAACAGGGCACAAGTTGAAAGAGGACGTTTGTTTTAGGGATAATAAAGCTTTCGGTGTTTTGTGTATGCTATACTCCAGTGTGTGCAGGTGTCTGTTAACGTTTCGTTTCGGCGATAATTGAAAGCATCGGTACAGGCATGCGGTTTAAGTGATTAATAAAATTTGCAAATCCTTATAAGCGCTGCTACAAAAATAGTTTCTTTCAGTTAACCGTTTCTTCGATATTATTCTTTGTCTACACTCTCGCTCTTGCTCTGTAAATGTTCTTCCTTCAAATCTCTGCTCACACCAACAAGTAACATCAATTGATCAATCGTTCAATAGACATCTAGTTCTTCTGCTAATCATTACGATGCTTCTTGCCAAGCTTTGCTTCTTCCAAGTACTAAGTAATGGTTTCTGAGTTTAAGCACGGAAGTTCGGCTCTATTGATATGTGATAACAACACAATGTAGTAAACTATCGAAGTGGGAAGCTTTTATGCGGCCAAAGCTAGAACGTGATCGCGAGAATCTCGTCTAAATATTTATCAGATACATAGATTATCACAGCACCATCGGAAACGTAAAAAAAATGAATGGTTAAAGAAATCCGATTCTTATCCGGTAGGCTCTTCTTTACTCTTCTCCTACGGTATGCGCTCGTGCTAGGATTTACTTGAGTGCAACGTTTGTGCTGTATATAGTTGCGATCGAGGAGATAAGAGCGTGTCCATATAATAGGTATCATCTTAGAGGATTGTCTTACAGTTCAGATACATCGGTTAGTGTTGTGTTAAGTGCATTCAAGTACGGCAAATGCCGCGTCCTTCGTTCTAACGTTACGTTGAAAGTACTAGCTAGTATAAACATGTCCTCGCAGCCAGCGCGACTGGCGAGGCGACTTAGAAAATGGAAGTAGGATAACTAGTTACCACTATAGATAGATCGATGTTGTTGTTAGTGTGTGTAATAAACCGTTTGTTTCCGGTTTCTCGCAAAACGTCACGTCAATATAACATTCAATTATTCAATTGGTGGATCACACGCACATACACACAGAAACACACACACACATACATATGTATAAACATTATGTCTGTGCTTTGGTATAAGAAACATGACTTTTAGACATGTACACGGACATAGTTTCTCGCTTCGAAACATTTGTTCTCCCCTGGTGCAAATTTCTTACAGTTATTTTCTTATCAACCTTCAATTACACGTATCACCACAAGTACAAACCGTGTGCGCCGTCGTACATCGGGCACTACTATAATCTATCGAATCTTGTGTTCATGATATTATCCCGAGAAAAATGTAAAATTTGCCGCCTGCGGCGGTTTATAATTCGCAATATGGTGATGATGGTGGTGGCGGTGGTGCAAGCCTAATTAAAACAAAAAAAGGTGCGTTTTCAATACGGGTGTTATCTCCTTCTCCACTTAACGCTTAGGTACGGTTTGTAAAACATCCGGATATGGGAGCGTTTGGACCTATAACAAATCGGTGCATAGGCATGCATTTGGCCCTTGTACAATCGTAAAATGTACAGGACTTGCAAATTTCGATTCTTTAATCTATCGCTATGTATGTTGATGTATAAGTATAATGTATGCTTACATTGGGTGAAAACGTGAACTCTGGGACATCACATCACATCTATGTAACAAATGGAAGCGGTTTTTATATTTGGTATCGTTCGGAGTTGAAGGATCACTGTTGTCCTCCAATGGACAATACTAACAAGATGTGATCGGTTCATACAGTAGGCGCCGTCGTACAGTGGCGTGTTTCGTTGAGCAATACAGTGTCAAAGGACCTTATGAATTGCAAGAGGTATGCAAGGGAAAGTTCGAAATAAGGCTAAAAAACGGGCGTTACAGAAGAAATAGTACGAAAAAACGCACACCAGTGTGCGATCCTTTCGTCGGAGATGATTGTCTAGGGCTAGGGGCAATAAGCAAAGTGCTAACAGCAGTGAGTTGAGATGAAAGTTGGGCTTTTCGGTCAGAAATCTTTCTCAAATTCGTATTCTTAGACAACACACGCACATACATTCGGACAAACACGCACACGTTCACACATACACAGTCACTGTAACATTCAAGAACGCACGCATAAAAATAAATACAACCGTCGAATTATACATCATGCGGGTTAGCTTGAACTGGCCTCCTGCATTTGCTAACTGCGCTGCGGGGTGATAGAGAAGGGATTGAAAGGATTAATGAAACGTTTCCAAAACCTACCGGCTGGTATTGTTGCTCTGCTCAGTTTAGCCTAACCGGGGTTGTACATGTATGTGCAGTTCAAATACGATCGTATATTACCCTACAACGGCCTTATCGGGGCCTTCACGCTAATCTTATAGTCATAATTCCTTCAAATGATTTTGTGGATCAACGTTCGAGGTCGCCGTACAATTTTTCGTCTATTCTCTCGCTTTCACTCTATCCATATATATCTCTCTCTTTCAGCCTTCTTGCGTTCATCTATCGTGTTGATCCTGTCCTGTCGGATGCATTGTTTTTTCTCTCTTCGTCGGAATAAATTAGAATGAGCTACGCTATCCTCGTTCTGAGTACTTTGTTTGTATGCTTACTACCTCCTCCGGACCTTCCGGTACTACCTTGTTTTGCTATTTTATCAATATTTCAGTGTAATGAATGCTGTAATAGTGTTGATAGAATATACATATATTCGCTCTCGAAACGATGCAAGTGTCGGTGATATGTACAACGATACGTCCGAGCGTAAATCTACTTCTCGTTTCTTTTTTTTGTGAGCATGTAATGGGCAGCTCAAGGGGATGAGCGGACATGGATGTCGGGGTATGCAAATTTAGCTTTCCGTGAATAGTTTTCTTAGAAACGGTAGTGCGGGTTTTCGCCAAGCTGCAGCGGGCTGTGCAATGAACAATTTATGAATGAAACAGCAGAGCGTTTTTTTCCGGAACAAAGAAGTTGTGCAGTTTTGATTCTATTGCTGTTCGGTGTTCGGTGCGTATTGGCATGTTTACTGTATCTATCGTACTTTGAGGAATCGAATTTAACGTGTGTGTTTGTGACACCCCTTTTCTTATCAACATTTAATTCCGGGAACAATCTTTCGGGTCGTAGATAGAAAACGAGCTTTTGGTTGCACGCTCCTAACGATTATGTTTCTATTCTTCGTACGGTTACTGTTATATTGTGTAAAACGGTTATATTGGGCGAGTGAAATTGACGTTCTCCAGTGCTGCTTCGTATCGTATGGTTTGGTTTTGTAACTGCGTTTACACCAAAATGTGCCTTTATCTATGCTATGTTCATCAGGAACTGCTTTTTATCCTCTGCAGCGCGAATAGTGGTTAATATAGTGCTGTAAACGTTCGTACCAGGATGCTCGAATCAGG
>JXXB01027574.1:0-11268 GCA_000956275.1 Anopheles koliensis | reverse complement strand
TCCAGTATTAGTTCGCCGTTCTCGGCAAAGCTGTAACTTTGGTGGCGCTGTTGTTGCTGCTGGAGCATCTGCTGCTGTTGTGCTATCGTCTTGTGGGCCAGATCCATCCCATCTAGCCGTACGGTGTTTTCGGGAGTGTTTGATTCGGTCGTCGTTGCCGATTGCGTTTTCGAGCCATTGCACGAATCATCCTTTTCCAGGCTGCGAGTGTGTTTGGATAGCGTGATGAGTACAGGAAGTGAAATTCGAACTGCATTCGAACCCGAACCACTTACCCTCCGATTCCACCCCCTACATGGCCATTCATTCCGTTCGATGGAATCCCGTACACACCGTGGCCGATCACAGCGTCCAGCACGGTCATCGACTGCATCATGTGCGTTTCGCCCATCTGGCTGATGCCGGAGTCCTTACTGTTCGCGTCCCGGTCGAGCTTACTCTCGAAGCTGTAGTTTTGTATCTCGGCCGTCGTTTTACGCAGGTTCTTGTATACTTCCTCCGTGTTCATCGATTCGGGCGCTGCTTCCACCGACGTCTGCCGTGACCGAGGACCTATCGCGTGGGACAAGGATGCGTACGTTAGCGGTAGCGAAATAAGTCCCCCGGACATGTCCGGAGTAAACGCAACGCAACTCTAATGGCAATATTTCAACTGATGTAAGAGATTAAGGGTGAGCCAACTACGGATAACTTACTAGCGATGTTCTGTAAACTATACGGCCCCTGCTGAGGACTAAGCAATGGTTTGGGGCTCGACGACGACAGTGGGGATGATGGACTATCATTTCCTATGAGAAAGCAAAACATGGAAAGGAAAACGGAATTGCAGATAAAAGTAAAACACGCATGTCAATCGGTCGCATGGTTGCTTTCTATCGAGCCGAATACACGCTAGTCTCTATGATATAGTTTGGATTCGGAACCCGCCCGCTAAAGTGTTGTGTATAACTGAAACCCAGTTGAAATTGTTTCTTTTTTTGCAGCTCTAAGTACCACACCTATGTGAGCAAACAAAAGACAAACTACCTGGGGAAGAACGAAGTGTTCCATTCCGAAATGAACTAGGCTCTAGAGGAACCAACAACATAGACGATATCGAACGAAAATGATTTCTTATCGCGCACACCTACCTGACACACTTCTTCTAATGTTCTGTTGTATATAGACTTTCGCCGTGTCTTGATACTGTTTTGGAAGATTTGCGAGTGTCATTGTCATCTGCAAGAGGAATTACAATACGCGTCATTAAACAAACATAGGAAACATTGGACCACCTCCTGATTTGAGACTCCGCTTGCGTACCTGCGAAGGGTTACAATTGTAGAGTGCAACGATGCACATGCGTGCCTGCGACTTTAGCTCGATGCTTTTCTGGTCGAGTGACGTCTGAATGATCTTCTGTATCGCATTATTCACCACCTGCTGGTTCTGCGGATGCACCACAAACTGGGACGCGGTGCAGTAGCTGGTGGCCAGCTGGGAGAGGAATTTCAGCGTCGCCTGGCGTGTCTTCAGGTTTGGCGTTTGCACACTGTCGACTAATATTCTGTGGTGAGAAAAATGAATATCGTACTTAGCCGATTGCAACCTTCTCGCCCAATAACAATTGCCACTCACCGAAAGACACATTGGAGCTGCAGGTCCGCAGGGAAGTACTCGTAGATGAGCTGAAGCGTTTTCCATATCTTGCCGTGCATCGAACCGAGCAGATCGGTGCCGAGCTTGTTGAAAAGGCGCGTCAGTAGTATGAACAGCCAGTCCTGCAGGTCGTTCGAGTGCGACAGGATCAGCTCGTTCACTGTGTCGAGAAACAGTGCGTACACTTTGATGTGCGGATCCATAAACATCTTGCGGAACAGATCCAGCACGCACTGGAGCTGCTGCTGCGTCAGCATCTTGCCTTCGCTGAGGTATTGCGTCAGATTGATTAGCCCATCCTTACGTTCGGACCAGTGCGACGAGGCGCAGAACTGGATGATCGTTTCGATATCGTCGATCACCTGCCGCGAACTGTCTAACCGGGTTCGCGACCCGTTCCACGAGAATGACTGACCGTAGGGTAAGCGAAACAAACAAAAAAGTTAGTCAATGGCTCGCCGCTTAATCGACTCCCCACTCCACTACTCACATCATTTCCCCGTCGGTAGCTGTCGTAGCTGCGCTCTGAGCACACGGACGATGCCTCACTTTCGTCCGATTCATCGCGCGATATCTTCCGGTGCAGCGCTAGCCGGGCAAAATCACCACACGGCATGTCGTGCTCGTCACTCGGCGTTAGTGCATCCGCCAGCGCATTCTCCGCTTCGCGGCTTTGTTGAAGAATTTTCTGGGCCAACACGGGCCGTCCGGGATTGAGTGGAGGCCGCCGGGGACTGCTCGTACCATACGCCGGACGGCGCAGCGATCCGAACTGTGTGTGCGATCGGGTTGGGCTGGTTTCGCGTGAATTTGCCAACGAGCGCGGTATGCCCGATTGTGTCTTTTTCGGCACCGTACCCGTCTGTCGGTACAGCGACGTAACACCACCGTACATATCGCGCAGCTTGCTCGAGGGTGACGTGCTTCGGGATGTTGCTGTCGGGATGAAAAGTGTATATTATTAAAACCATATTTGCCAGTGTGATGAAGTGTTTTCGTTAAGTTTGGGTGCTAATTTTCCCGCCCGTTTCAAGGAAGTGTTGCGTGTGCGTGTGCGTGTGCGTGTTTGGAGGTGTTTGGAGAATAAATGGGAAACACACGCACACACAGCGAGATGGGGGAGAGACCGGGAGCAAAAAAATAAGGGAGAAGATCGTTTGTGAAGTGATAATTACGCTGTGACTGTGACACTCCTGCCCTCGATCGGATCTTGCGCTCCGCTGGAGGCGGTTGTTGTGACGTAGCCGTGTTGCTGGATGGTGTGGCGGATGCTGATGTCGGTGTCTTTTTAGCACGTGCTGAAGAAATAAACAAACAAACGAGAAACAAACAAGGCACGCGTAAGAGTTATGAGTGGCGAGGGAGGGTGTCGTAAAGAGAGTTTGCAGTCAAATACACAAAACACAACAATGAGCTTCTTCTTAGGTGAATAGCTCTCGTGTCGACGTGGAACTGAAATGATCGTGAATGTTAGTTATACCCTGTACTAAAGCTAGGTTTGATCGTAATTATGTTGTCACACCATGCAAAGCACATGCAAGTACAAACAACGATGCATCTCGGAGTGTGTTCCAAATTCACGCTTATATATCTCTAGCTATCATCTAATCGCTAATAGGGTTCTTACCTTGCTGCGCGTAGTGTCCTTCTAGTTAATGCAATCATCATCAATACCACCATTTTCATAGCAGGAAATCCACCATTTGCATGATCAAAGCCCGACCGCGGGTGTCAGATATATTAGTAGTTTTGCACGCCATTGTAAACCAAATCCCAGTGGCATTCGCATGCAGTCACACGTTGTTCAATCGGCGATCATTTCAAAGCAACGGGGAAACAAATATAAATACGGAACAACGAGGAATAATTGTTAGTTTCGACGGGAGCGTTATACGTTTAGTAAAAAAAAAAACAGGGAAACAGGGAACACAAAGTCCAAACAGAACAAAAGCTTCTAGGGCGTATAATTTGAATAAGAAAAATTGTATTAATTTTGCTTCGTTTCACCGTACGCGGTTTGTTGAGAGCCGCTGAGTTTTTGTGAAGGAGACACTTACGCAGAGACGCCGTTCCGGAGGTCACTTTCAGCCGGGCCATAGTGGAGTACTGGGCCCGGGCACGAGCCCGCTGTGCAGCGGCTGTATCGACGGCGGAAACGCTCCTAAAGCCACCGGCAGCTCCCGCTGTTGGGATTGTGGTTAATGGCGCGAATGGTAGCGGCAGCGCGACGGTGACCAGCCAGATAATGTGCATGAGCAGCGGCGGCAACACACAGAAACACACGCGCGCATACAGGACAATTTTGGAGGCGAATCAAAAGAAAAGAAGATGAGTAGTATTAATGAGCGATGAGCAATGAGCAGGTGGTCCGAATCAATTTTTGCTTTCTGTTCATTCAAATGACCATGCGGCAGCGCAAGGGACAAGTACGCACACGAACTCAAAAGACTTAGTACAGACACAGTAATAACATAAAATAAATACCGCAACCGCATCACCGGGAATAGGGGAAGCGAATGTTAGAAGGTGATAGAATAGTGAGAGAAACTGAAAATGATTATTTACGTCGAAAGAAAAACACAAAACGAAACGCATTGGAAAATGACAGAGGGAGTAGATGGAAGCGGCAACATTGTTTTAATTAAACCAAAAGATATTTACAAACAAACATCGAAACATATGAGATACATTCGGGCACACGAAAATTTCACATCATCAGTCGCGAGTAAAACCATCTCGTTAGCGCGCACCACCCCAGAGGAAAACGGAAAAAGTAAAATGTGCCACAATCAAAACGGAACAACATCGTCACTCGATTGATTCAACAATGGGTACAACCTCGGACAGCCGGTAGTAGCTGCGGATGCTGTTGGTTTTGCTGATGTTGGTTCGGAGGATTCGCATCCCGCGGTGTTGTCGCCACGGGAATGCCACTCCGGTTGCGATTGTACGTCCGCGGCAGCGATGGAGCCCGCTGCAGACGCGTCGAGCCAGCGGACGACGACGACGACGACGATGCGGATCCCGGAACCGTGGTGAGATTTTCCGTACTGACGCTCGTTGCGCTTACTGCGGCCACATTATGGGACAGAATTTGTTTCAATTTCAATTCAATTTTGTAGTTGCATTTGGGTTAGCGTTTGAAGATGGGTTGGGAAAGAATAGAAGATGCGTTTTCACAGCGTTCACAGACAGATGATCATAGTAGGCGTGAAAGAGAAAAGACAAAAGTCCATTATGGTAAGTAGAGATAGAGAATGCAATATCGTGGTAGAGCCTGGTGCAGGTGACAGTGTTAACGAAAAAGATCAAGGAGCTCATGTGCAATAAATACGAACAAAAAATTATTCAATATGCAACAGAGGAGAATCTATCAATACAAAAAATCGACCATTAGCATCGTTTAACCATGTTAGCACGTCGAAAACTAAATTGAAACTTTACAGAAATAAGAATCATACAGATACGAAAGGCAACTCTTTTATGGAAAACAGCGAAACGGTGCAATTAGCAAAGACACAAAGGTGTAAAGAGTCGATAATAAACTAAAACAACAAAAAGAAAACCTACAGCGCGACAGAAACAAAGCAGTAAGAACGAAAGAAGAAATAGAGCTAGAGAAAAGACCCAGAACGGCAAGCATTTCAAGTCGAAGGTACACTATCAAAGGAACCGCTGACAGGCAAGCAAGAATTGTGTATCGAATCGCCCCAGAGCCTACTGGAATTACCTGGAGGTTGTGCTGTCGCGGGACTTCGCAGCCCGGACGATTGTCGTCGTTCTTTGTATGAGAGCGTGAACGGATTTGGTGGTGGTTGTTTTGGGGAGTAGTGATGGCAATTGCAATGAACATTATTGTTTCGATTTGGTAAAATGTGTTTGGCCATATATGTTTGCGATGATATTTGCGTGGTGTGCGCGATGCCATCGTGTAAGACGAAAGGAGAGAGAGAAGGAAAAACACATGAAAAAAAAACGAGAGATGAGAGATTCAGTCAGTCCTGGCGATGATGAGATGCCGATCTGTAGGTTAATCCGCCGGGGTTGAGACGGTGCGGGATGTGCGGGATGATGGCTGTGATTGTTTTTCGAACAGAGGACACAAAGGGTGGACATTTTCCGTAAATCGTAAATCGATCGTAAGTAGGTGCGAACAACTCAACCACACATCATCACATGTGTGTTTGACCTAGTGTGGTGTGAATATGTGTGCGTTTCACCAGTGAAATAGTTCGGTGATGATTGGTGGTAGCCAAAAATGGGCAGAGGAATGGGGACCGGGGAAGAGGAGATATGCTCGATAGAAATAACATGTAACACATACTTATCACCCCACCAGAGACAGAATTCAAGCTACTGTTGCTGCCACGTAGACTAACACTCATTGAGTTGGTACCGTTTGTTCCGAGATTGTCCCGTTCGCGCTCGAGCGTGCGCTGCGTCGAGATGTCCAGCGAACCGTACAGATTATCCGCCAGATCCGGAAAGTGACGTCGAAAGCTCCAGAACGCACTGCAACACGGAGAAACGTAAGCAATTAGGCGAAACCGTCGCACAATTCCTGGCCTTACACCCAGAAGCTTACCATCGACTGTGTCGGCGGGCGTCGTTGTCCGCATCGACCATGCCTTTGCGAAGGGCTTCGCGCAGCAAACTGCTATGTTTCTCCAACGTCTTCGTTGGCCACTCCTCAAACAGCAAACCGAGCATCTCGCACAACGAGCTGCGAATGTCCTTCGACTTCGAGAGCATGAGATTCTGCGTCAGGATCGGGATGATTTTCGGTGCGTGCGTGTAGCGTATCACATACTTGAGCGCCAGCGTTCCCGCGGACGAGATTACCTTCGCCGAGTTCTGGATCAGATTGATCAGCTCCTGCAGGATGTAGATGGCAAACTGATCGAGCCGGCTGCGTAGCACCTTGCTCATGTACGCGAGCGTAATACACGCCTCGCGGATCACCTGCGACCGCAGCTCCTTGAGGATGTCGAGGAACGCGATCGAAAGGTCCTTCAACTGCTGCACGAACGCGGGTGAACCCTGCACGTTGATCATCAGCAGCGATCGGATCTTCTTCAGCGCGTCCACCCGCTTCTCCCAGTCGACGTTCTTGTCTCCGATCAGTGTGTTGATCGTCTTCATGTGCTCGTCCATATCGCGCTGGGAGAAGATCGTCAGCTGCGGCACGTTCTCGAACGAAGCTTCGAACACTTCCTGCGAGACGGCACCGGCCGCCAGCAGCAGGTCACCCGAGCCGGTCGCGCTGGCCGTTTCGAAGAGCGGTTTGCGCGTTGTGGCCGACGGTGTACGCTTCACCAACCGTGTCGGCCGCTCAACGACCGCGTTCCGGTCCAGCTCGTCGTGTCCACCACCACCACCACCGGTTCCGGCGGCCTGCAATGCCGACGGCAGCAGCAACCCGTCGTTGCGCGTCTCATCGAACTTCTGCTCGAGAATGGCCGCCTTCGTCGGCGGGACCTCACGCTTTTTCAGATCCACGCGCAGTTTGTCGCCGACGTGTTTGTAGATCTCGACCAGCGTCTGAATGGCGGCATCGCGCACAGTCGGCGCCGGGTCACCGAGCAGGCTCACGATCGGTGCGATGTACATCTTCACCGACAGCGACTGGGTGCCGTACTCGTTCAGCGTACTGACGATCGTCTGCAGGAACTCTTCGCGCACCTTCGCGTTCTTGTGCTTGAAGCAGATGCTCAGCTTGTCCAGCAGCGACTGCGGCGCCACCACCCGGCACTCCATCAGCTTGTGCAGCAGTAGCTGTGCCTTCTCCCGTACCGTATCGCGACTGTCGCCGAGCCGATCGATCACATGCGGCAGGATGGTGGATGTGTACGCGTTGAAGTCCTGTCCGAGTCGCACAATCAGCTCAGTGAACGCTTCCAGGGCGCGCTGTGCAATCTAAAAAGACAGGAAAAAGCCAACAGAACGCGTTAGAGACGATTAGCAATCTTCGCTTGGTGTTGAAATGTGTTTTGAGCACTAATTTACCCAGCATTTCCAAACGCCCCGTTGCCCTCAATTAATACGAATAAAGGGAACCGAGAATGAGAATGACACACTTCGCTTCCAATTCCAATTCCCACCCCGACCTCCCTCTCCATCCAAACGAATCTTCATATTGATGCAAGAGTCTCATTTATCAAGTTGTCATGTAAATAAAGATAAATCCCTTATGTGTAGTTTGTGATGATCGTTTAGATACCGTCGGCGTCCGTGTTCAAATCACGGTACCTTTTTACTGATAACGACCACAATCCATCAACTCAATTTTGCGCACTGAAATTGCACAAAATTAAGTGTTCTTGGGGAGTTTTTTTTGTAGTGTCCGAAACCATCAAATCAGACGGTGATTAAAACTTTCTCTAATTTTTACCGAAACCGGAAGCGCAGGTCATGAGAGACAAGCAAGAAGGCATTATTACCAGCAATGAAGCGCATTCGAAACCGCGCAGTGACAGTCATTTGTTGCTTGTGGCGCGAATTTTCGTACTTTCAGCGAAAGTTTGGCAAGTCGCGAGCGCAAAGAAGCGGAGATTGGCTGCATTTAAACAAGCCGTTTTACTGCTCTAGTCGACGAGGGGAGGGCATGGGTTTAAAGACGCAACCGACCATTACCTTCAATTGAACCAATTCGAGGTGGTGGCCGTAAAATGCCACACGCATCTTGTTGCACCATATGTTGCAGTGTCCCGAAGTCCAGGACCAGCGAGACGTTGAAGCGAGAGAAGAAACACGGAGATTCTCTAATCGTTTGGAACATCGTGCTATCGCAAACGCAAACGCATTGCTCAGTTCATTGGTTTGATTTATAAAAAACAATCGTCCCAATCGTCCCATCTCCGGCGTGATGGTGCAGTGGTGCAAAATATCATAAACCATCAAATCATTGTTAGAAAAGGGGTGGAATGTTGGAGGGAGACCTGGTGCGATCGATGACCCGCGACCGCGACTACTATGAGATGTTGTCGTTGCAGCAAGACACTGCGAGGAGCTTCACGATCTTCTTCGATATTGAAGGTTGGGCTTCGCTCATATGTGACGAAAATGGGTTTTGGGTTAAGAGAGCGGAACTGGGCGGACACACGCCCGACACTCCCGAACAACAAGAGTCATGGATCATGGAGAACATTCTTAAGATGCATTTGAAATGGAATCCAACGCAAAAGTGGAATCCAAAACACGTCCAATAGATGTTGATAAATTTGATTTGTCGGCCATCGGCTGTGTCAGCTCAAAGCAAGGCCTATCAAAACAAACTCACCTCACCGATGGACCTCGCTGGAGGCACAAGGGAAACTCGCACAATCTTGACCCATCACCGCGCTGCTCTTATCGCGACTCTAGGTTATGTTCTAGATAACTTATCAAGGACGAACAAACCATGGGGCAGCGATTGGGGAGAGCTAAGGTATTCCTGGATCCAAAATAGTGCCGAATCACAAATGGTTTCACCTCGCCACGGCATTCGTTATCTATCGCGCGAGAAGTTAGTGCCACGGCGACATAACAGACACGATGTTTTCGGGTATTTTTCGGGGTACCGCCCGCCTACACCATTTAGCGGGCACACAGATGTGACCCTCTGGTCACTTAAAAACTGATTCGATTAAATAGCTCGCTCCTGTTAACTGGGCGTTGAGCTAACAATCTCTCGTTTGCGGACACTTGGTAACTCCCAAAAAATGTACGTGAATTTTATCCTTACTTGCAAGAATTTAATAAAGCTGTTTTTTTCAGTGAGTACAAATTAAAAAAGGCTTCTCGATCCGTTTCATGTTAAAAACACAACCACAGCCGACTAGATCTCTTCGCTTGGAGCAGATAGGTTGTCTATGTGCATCCTCCTGAGCAAATCTAAGTACACATTGAGCAAAGTCATATCGTTCGATACTGATGTACACGATTTTACCACATTGCTTAGCAAAGTCGTAACCGCTAGCGGTGGAATTCACACCAGAAAGCTGGATTTTATTACGGTTGAGTAATATAAAAAAATGGTAAAAATTCATAACACCATTCAACGGCCATTCGGTTCAAAATCGCGTAAAAGAACGTGTTTCCACTGAAGTCTCGAAGGCAAACTAAGGCGAAAGTGGTAGAGTTAATCGACCATCTTCTCCGGCACATAGCAGGTTCGGTCATAAAATTCGAAACGTCGCCCGCAACTGACCGCATCTGACGTAAGTGTTTGTGCGATTCCATTGCAATTGCTAACGATGGTGAGTAACATACACGGTTGATAAGTTCACCATCTACTAAGTTCAAAAGAGACTTCAGGGGCAGGTTGTCTCGTGCCTTAACTTGGACACTGTCGAGCACAAAGGTTAAAAGGACGCCCGGTGGTGTGGCAGGTGTGCAAACACGCGCTACCCTCCCCCTTTTGAAATGAGTTTTTGGAGGTCTCATTGAAGTCTGAGCACGGTCTGAGCAACTGTGTGCTCCTCCACGATCCGATGGGGACAAATCTCTCGGCACGGGCTAGTCCGCTGTATAAAGTGTGGGCAGCTAAAAGCGGAAAGTGACTCCCGCACGAGAGATCGACCTACCTGCTACACTACCAGGCAAGGTTGCTTCTTACCTCACCAACCACAGCTATACACATAGAAGAGGTATTGGTGGTGGTAGAGGTCTGTCGCCTTTTTTTGGCGTCATCGTGGCCATATCCGTCGGTGGAACTGATTCCACACGCGACACGTAAAAGGTGCGCGCACGATTCATTAAAATGTTTTGCTCACTTTTTCTTTGTCGTCTAGTGTGCCTATGTGTGTGCTTCTTGGAGACACACACACACACACACATGCACACGCACACAACCCCCACGAAAACGATCGCGGATCGAACCCGATTTGGATTCGAACGTCGGCCCTCCCGGACCTGGTACGTTGTCACTCGTCGTATCAGCACGTAAACAGCGAAAGAGAGAGAGAGAGATAAAGAGAGAGCGCGCAACAGAGAGCGAGAGAATGATGGAAAGAGCAGCAGGAAGAGTGACACACGGAACAGGTACAATAAAGCAACCTACCTTATGGTGACTTCCGGTCATCCATGGAATGAGTCCATCGATCAGCAGCCCGAGGTCGGTGCATTCGATCGAATTCTCCGAGTCGCTCAGATACAGCACGAGATCCTCGGCAAGCTGGGCCTTCACCCGCATGTCCGCCTTGGCCATCTGCGTGACGTATCCATCGATGTCGGCCGGCTTGTGATACGCCATCCTGTTTATGTGTTTTAGCTGTCAACCGATATCCTTTGAGTCAGGCACACGCGCTTTCTTCTCCCAGAAGGAAGACAACTATACACTTTTCCTTCTTCTCCACACCACACTGTGCCCCTTTTTTGATTGATTGATGCCGGTTTCTTACCACAAAATTCACCACACCACAAGCACGAGTCAAATGGCAAGTAATCCACCTTAAATTTTACTCAATGAATTTTCTTTTCTTCTTTCTCCTCTCCGCTCGGTCGATCACACTTCCACGCACACGCACACGATTGTTCACTTTTTCCTTCGCCGTGGCCTCGCTAGCGGATACATCGATGCATACTTTTCAACTTAAAACTCCGCCTCCGCCCGACTCGATCGATCGTTCTCGACGGAAGCGTTTTTTTTTG
>JXXB01027560.1:0-17880 GCA_000956275.1 Anopheles koliensis | reverse complement strand
TTTCTCTCTCTCTCTCTCTCTCTATCTATTCTCTTTCCTCAATCCATTCCTCTCTTTGTCTACTGTGCTTTCGACTTCTCATAATTTTCCGATGCTCTCTCCGGTTTTACTATGTGTCCTGCATTGGCTTCGAGCCCGTTTCAGTCTGCCTTTCTGATGTAGCGGAAGTTCTCCTTTCTTAAAAATTTGCTGTGCTTGTGTTGTCGTAACGTTGGGGTTTGGAGAGCTTCCGTCTTTTTGGTTTTATTATATAACGAGCATTTCGGGAATGTATGTACGCACTCGTGTCTAGTAAACGGAGCAAACAATTGACTTCGAAACACTGGTGCAGTGCTCGGTTGCCTTGCGGGAAACAAGGATCACGTAGTCATTGACGGTTTATACGGGCTTCATTTAATGTGCAGTGGTTTAGTGGATGTGATGTTGTCAGACGAACTTAGTGTGGTAGCGAATTTTACGGCTTAAACTAATGTAACAATGTACGAATGGGATCTAAAGAAACATCTATTTTTTCTTTCGACAGCTATGAAACATAAACGCCAGTGCTAGTGGGAGTGGAAGTGTGTATATTTGGTTCTATTACGGCCGGTGGCAGTGGTGTGGAGAGTAGGTTGCAGAGCTAGTGTACGCAGTTCTGGTGCGGCGATCGGTTGATAATACAGGAAAAACAAAATCCATTCCTGCCGAGAGCAAACCAAACCTGGAGTGCAGCGCGAGGTTCCCGTGTCGGAAGACATCCTTCACGGTTTCGATCTGGCGCCTATTCGGGTGGTTGCAGTTTGCTTCTAGAGATTGATTGCAAAGAATGGCGAAGGAAATCATGAGTGAGATTTAAAAAAATAAATAACGTGTGTAGTGTGCCCGGTCCGTCGTGCTCTCCATCCTCCGTTCTGCAACGCTCCTTATTCATTGCAATATAGCCTAGCTCGCACACCTAACTCATCCGTGCCGTGTGGTTTGCACTCTGTCCTGCGCTGATGTGATGTGAGCGACCCGTTTGTATCGCTGTGCCGTATGTGCTGCATCTTTTCATTCGTTCACTCGCGTTCATGTCCTGACCTAGTTCCGACAGTATAACGCAAAGACCGGAAGCAGTGTGATAGAGAAGATAGCATCGGTGGTTGTGCACGCTGACGGTATTGGTGAAGTTCGCGCACGTGTGTTAGTGAGACCGACGCCATCACCGAACCAGGTGTCGAAGAAAGGAAGTGGGCTTAAAACAGGAAGCAGCGTGTGGTACTGTGCATTTGTTGAAAAAAAAAATAGTTCCGTTCGTTGTTGTTGCACCGAACGCAGTGGATTGTGTGATTGTACGTTTGAGCGTTTGTGTGCGTGTGTGGCTGTGCGTGTAAGGCTGATTACTGGTGCCAGCTGGCCGGTCGTTTCGCCTGCACCTTCGATTGCCTTCGCCCAGTACCTTGGTGAGATCGCCTCACCCGCTCCGTGAGGCACGACGTCATGTCCAATGACTACAGCTAGAAAGTTGACAACCAGTGTGCAGCGGTGTGCGTTCTCGATCCCCCCATCAGGCTTACCAGCGGGGTCGAGGGGATGTCGGGCTGTGACGAGGAGCAATCAGTACTGACCACGGAGCTACCGCCGACCGATCTCGATGATTGTCTACGGGTGCGAAAATGGTGGTGCTTTCTCCTGTCCAGCATTTTCACCTTCCTGGCCGGCCTGCTGGCCGTGCTGCTATGGCGCGCGTTCGCTTTCCTGTGCTGCCGAAAGGAGCCCGAGCTGGCTCCGAACGATCCGAAGCAGAAGGAGCAAAAAGCATCCCGACAAGGCAAACAGGATTTCGAAGGGACCTTTATGACCGAAGCAAAGGACTGGGCTGGCGAGCTGATCTCGGGACAGACCACTACCGGACGAATCTTGGTGAGCTAACGAGGGCAATAACTTTGTTCATGAAACACACATTCATTCTTCCATTTCTCTATCTTTATTCTTTACAAGCTTGTAAAAGTGTTGTTTAAGTTCAATACACTGACAGAGTTCGTACGTTATCTGTTATAACTTATATCGTACACGACTTACAATGTAAAGGAGTGATGTGCATGTTTCAGACATCATTGCAAGATTTAATTGAATTTAAACTGTACTAAGTACTTTAAAAATTCTGTAAGAAAATATTATATTAAATGATCATATATATTTGGACCTGTTCATTGGAATAATTCTTGATCAAAAACAGAAATATGATCTTAAAGTTTTAGCTATTAATTGTTTAATTCGAAATTCTATAAGATTCGGACATTTTAATTGTATTGTTTTGAAATGTGCGTCCAACCTTTTGGCTTGAATCATACATTTGAGCAAGACTTAGGCTTTGATTGTTTCAAGACAGTTTTTATTAATATTCTTAATTTGGTTTATGTTTTTTTTTATTTCGTTCAGAATATGTAAATCATAATTGTTATAATAGAATATAATTAATAGAAAATAAAGATGTAGGTAATATGTTTTTTCCCACGATAACATAAGACACAATGTGCGGTTGATCGATTTAAGAGAGATGTATTTTCTTTTGCCACAAATAAGCTTTTTTTTAGCAGTATTAGCATCTTTTAAAATCGAGAGAGCGAGAAAGCAGTATTAGCATCTTTTAAATAGAGAGAGAGAGAGAGAGAAAGCTATAGAGAAAAAAAGAAAGACAGAAAGAGTGTGTGAGACAGTGAGAGAGAATTTCTTACATAGAATTGTATTTTGGAAATTATTTTATCTTTTTATCTTTTGTATTCATAAAATGTTAAATAATGTGTTATCCTACCATACCACATACAAAGGAAATATACAATTTTCCTTTGATAAGAATGGTTCTACGCTGGTTATATGAGATAATAATTTCGTGTCTACTGCAGTACATTGCCAATTTTAGTTAAATTTGGATGTGTAATGAGTGGCTGTGATGGTATTAATAATTTTTATATAATCCAGCGATCACTTCTCGTCCGTGTGCTCAAATTTTGAATCATAAATCATAATTGAAAACTGAATATATCGCTATCCATAATACGCCACTTGGACGAATTGAATTTCAAACGATATCTGTACTCGGCTGCAAAGGAACGCCAGGTCACGGTGGAAAGAGGCAAGGTTGGAAAAACCTAATTAAGCATGAGATTGATTTATTGAACATCTAATTGCCTCTTGCACCCCAGTGCTGAGGTGTACCGCTGCGGAGGAAAAGGAAATGTTTTATTTTTTGTCGAACCAGTGCCAGGTGAGCCGGTCGATTTTCAGCTATGATAGGTTTGCCAGAGAAAAAAATAGAACCAACAGAACAGTTCATTCACAGAGCATGTTGGAATGCATGCGGTGCTTTTACATAATCTTATCATGGCCTCACAGTAATGTTCCGAGATAGACTACTGAGAGATTGAGGGATGACTTCTAGGTACTCGGCATATAAGAGGCGCCGCATTAGCATTTTGATTTCTGCGTTTATTTTTAAATCGTTTGCCTTTTTATGTTAGCCGAATCGGCTGATGCTCGTGGGAACGTGTGTTTCTTCTATTAAAGAGCAAAGTTGAGTGGAAAAGTTTATAAACAGATAGGAATTATGAGACAAATATATCATATGTGAAAGCAAACAAAAAATAATTAATGCGATGTAGGGACCATCAAACATCTCCAACATTTTTTGTTAGATCTGTCTACGGTAAGGGATCAGTTTCATGCACGGAAATTAATGCAACTGCTTGTTCACATGAAAACTCGAACAGACAGCCCCAACTACTGTGCTATTGCTTGTGGGCTTAATTCAAATTGTATTAAGAAATTGTGTTTCATAATTCCAGTTTATCATTAAATTCAAGAGATAGCAATAACAAAAAGAATAATATAGTGTTCCATTTGAAAAGAATGAGCTACCCAGACAGGAAGAGGAGTGGGAGACGAAATGTTCCATTTGGGTCACGATTTGTCGCTCTTCTTCCCCGTTCGATGCCTGGTTATGTGTGTCAGCTAAAACAACTGGCACCTAAAGCCTCCTCCGTAAATGTTGTCTATTTTTAAGCCCACGGCATAGCACGTTGCATTTTTGCTTTGTACTAGAAAATTTTACCATTTCTTCCTCTGTCGGGGATTGCGAAGGTTATTATTTTCCGTTTGGGTGCCGCTTTGCCGAAGCACACGAAAATAATTGCTACTGGCCATGCCTGGCCAAAAGAGAGGAGAGTAAGGAAGGCGACCGGTTTGTGCTAGAATGCTTGGTGTAAAAATGGCAACGAGCGCGAATCTATACGGAGCCAACGAGGCCATACCCATTTATAGGGCGTCGTTTAGAATGCCTCGAATGTCTGGTGGTATTTGTTCGCAACGGCATTAAATTGTATTTATCGTGACGGGACAGCGTACCTACAATTTATGCAAGGTACACAATTCGCGAAACGCTTGCATCGTTCCCTTTGTGGGGACTATCGTGGTGGGAGTGAAAAATTTCAATTCGCATATGTTGACGCGATGATTGGCTGTGTATTGCATTTACCGCTACGGAAATGTCCGTCAAGCGTGATTAGGCAACAGGTGTCGCAAGCGATGCGACAATGCTTTTGTGGAATGGGAATATAATCGGAAAAGGTGTACCACAGAAAAAGCTACCTATACATGGCGAACGAACAATGTGCTTGTCAAATGAAACAAAAAACGCTACAAAATGCGAACGTTACAGTGGTGATTGAAGATCCTCATGTACAACGCCTTTTTGCTCGTTACAGTATGTATATGGTTTTGGGATTTTAAAACTGTTATATTAATTCAGAAATTCTATTAATTGCCATAAATGAGAGTTGGTCTACACGTCACGGAATGTAAGGATTTGTCTACGAGGATGGGATAGAAAGTGTCCCTACCGAGTACAAAAATATAGATATGTCGTAACAAATGGAATAAATGTTGTCCGGCGGGATTAAAGCGAAAAAGTTTCTTCTGCTTCAACAGCCTTATTCATACGTTGTATTTAACGGCCCATCTGTCAGTCTCATGAGAATTTCGTGCTCTATCATTCTCTATGACGCATAGCTTACTCTGCATTGTTGACACGCATTGCGTCCCTGACGTTGCTGGGTTTTCGTGGAATGTATGCGCTATAAAACCTGTATTTGTGTGTTTTTCTTTACAATATGATACATCATGATACGTTTGCGTGCTATTTGCAATTCAAGTTGAAAGGATGCAGATAGTGCTTTTTAGTTATCAGATGGAGACGCATGGTCTTTTGTACTTTAAATGGTCACATAAGCCATAATGGGCAACTGTTACGAATCATGCTATTTATTGACTGGTATTGTTTTAACGTTAACACACTCTCTTTATTCACGGTACACTAATATTTGAGATAGTGGAAATGCAATACTAATGATTAAATTACGAATCAGTTGTAACATTCGACCATTTCGTCACATCAATTTTTACATATAATTTCTGTAGTTATGAGTTCAACACGAAACTTTAGACAAAGTCATTAATAATGGTAATGTTGAATTTTTTTTTTGATTCAAGAATATTTACGCATCAATTAATAGTAATATTATGATATCTTTCTAGGTTGTACTCGTATTCATACTTAGTATCGCCTCCCTCATCATTTATTTCATCGATGCATCGAACGAGGAAGTGGAACGATGTCAGAAATGGAGCAACAACATTACGCAGCAAATCGACCTAGCGTTCAACATATTTTTTATGGTTTACTTTTTTATACGGGTAAGAAAAAGATAGCAATAGTGCAGTAGCAAACGATTTATTCCATTTCCATGGCTTGGGTTTGATTCATTTTATTTTTTGTCTCTTGCAGTTCATAGCAGCATCCGATAAGCTTTGGTTCATGCTGGAGATGTACAGTTTTGTAGATTACTTTACGATACCCCCGTCCTTCGTATCCATATACCTTGACCGAACATGGATAGGTAAGTGTGTTTGCACGGTCAGCTTCACCCTGAAACAACGAATCCACTAACCTCTCTTATTCCAACCTTATGTTTACGATTCCGCGCCAACCTTCCTATGGTCCGCGTTTGCGTTTGCTTTTTCCCCTTGGTTTTTGCCCCGTCTGTTCTTCTCGTTTTAGGTTTACGTTTCCTACGAGCGCTGCGTCTTATGACTGTTCCAGACATATTACAATATTTAAATATACTTAAAACATCTAGTTCAATACGTTTGGCACAATTAGTATCAATTTTTATATCAGTGTGGTTGACAGCTGCTGGAATTATCCATCTGGTGAGTATACATACATTGGTGTGGTTAAATGTGCATTGTTTTTACGAATGTGTAACTTAAGCAAGATCTCAGCGCGCTAATTCCAATGTGATTGATATCAGTAGCTATTGCGCGAGATCCAATAAACGGTCACCTCTTTTAATTGTTTTCGGAAGTAGTGAAAGAGGTTGGAATTAGTTTATGTTTCGGTATATGTACGTACAAAAAGTAAACAAATTATATGTCTAGAGAGCGTCGGATTGATTACCAATTAATCCTGTGGCTTTCAATGATTGGTGGTAAGATCGCATGATTTAGCAACAATCAGAACAAATCAATTGCAAATCGCGTAACTTGAAAAGAAACATGAATCAGAAAGCATTCGAAACGGTTACTGGTACTTGTTCCAAACGCTGTAAAGCCTGCACAAGAAACAGCATAGTAGTAATTATTATGCTGTAAAATTATGCCAAACGCCTTGAAAGCTGTCTTTAAGCATATGCCAGCCAGTGGTGGTTGGTAAATATTCGTAATGCCCTTCGTTCTATCTCAACATTTCTCTGGTTGAGTAAGTATGATTGCGATTGAACAAATGATTATGCTAAAATCGTCGACTTAAGAAGTTTTCGTGCGTTGTCAAAAGTTGTACAACGGAAGTGCTATTACTTTGAATTACACGAACAACGCTTACTTACATTAATACACAAGACACCCACACTCACAATTATACAAAAATACACACATGCACTTTGGGTTGGCACAAATTTTGGCAACGTGCGATGAAAAGTGCGGCGTACATTATGAACGTGGCAGCACATTAGCATAATTATGTTCCGTTTTGCGCGAATGTATCCTACATTCGGTGGTGAGTATCGTTCCACTTTTAAGTCCATTCTACTATACTTGAATATCAGTAGTTGAATTTTGAAGCGATTGATTTGCAAACGTTTTTTCATTATCCAGTCTTTTATCGATTCGAACGCGAAAACACCTTACGCAAAAAAATGCAGCTCTTTTCCATTCAGCTTTTTAGATCATATGTGATTTTGTTTCTTGATTTTGGCATACGGTAACACGTGAATGCTGCCACCATAACGAAGAAAACAAAATCCGCAAACATTTATACAACGCAAATACGCAAAAAAGCATACGTATTATTTTCTTCCCCATATTTCAAATCTTGCTTGTTTTATTTTTGATTTTGTTCCTCTGCGCTTCTCAAACGAGAATGAGAAAGCTTTTTCCCGTATGCATTTCTTTTATTTTTGTTCTCTCGTCAGAAACAAAAACAGAACGCAAATTCATATCCACGCCACGCAAAGTTGACGTTTGAAACGTATTGGCATATGTTTGTTTCGTATTCGTACTTCAAATTTTGTGTTGCATTATTTTGCGATTGTAGCGTAGGATGTTGGGTTACGAGAGTGAAAGAAAAAGAGTAGAATACATAAAGCGATTCAGCAGCTGTTTTTATGTAGACTTTGTTTCTCCTATGTTTGTTTGTGCTCCTATAGTAGTAGTTTTATACTACTATGCACGAATCTCGAGCGTTATGTGTTGAAAAGATACGATGATACTTATTTTAATTTTCTTTTTTATTTTTATACGCAGGGTTGCATAATATCCTTGCTTCTTGTTACCAACAAATTAATGCGTTGTTTCAAATGAAGGCATCCCTGGGACCACATACCCAGGAATAAACATCACCAAAAGGCCTTAAGATTACTATAATTTATACAATTACTTTATGTTCTCTCATTAATTTTGATTAATTATGCCAAACATTATTATATTATGCACAAGATTGAAAGCCTATTGTTATAGGGATATGTGTGACTCGCATTTTTATGTTTTAGCGCATGAAAGCAGCTGCCTTTCCTTTTAAGGGCTTCTTTTTTATCCTTCTCTCTTGTAGTGTCAACGTTTTTGGCTCAACAATCACGTATATCTTTCAGGAAGTAGCTGTTGAATATAATATTTATAATTGGCGTATTCGGATATATTTATAGATCTATTCCACCAGTATCGTATTTTGCACTTGTACCTCGTAAGCATAATGTTTTGGTTGATCAGCGATCTTTTTTTTCACAACATCTTTTGTTACGATCTTTTGAGAACCGTTTAAGCAATGAAACAAAATTCATTCCTCCAGCTACGGTTTCTTTGAAGTCTGCTTGCACTACGTATTTGCGGTGGATATTTCGGTGCAGCAGATTGGCGGACCAAGTGTTGCAAAGTGGTACGAGCTTTGCTTTTAAGTAAAACTTAAAATCCTTGCAACTGATCAGTTCTCATGTATTTTCGGTGCTAGAACTGGAGCTCTTGTAACAAAGGCAACTCGCGATCGTTTTGCAGTAATTGGTCAGCTGGCGTCAAATTCCGGATGAGACTGGCGGATCAGGTTTGCGATCCGCAACGGTTACTTTGTTTTGTTGTTTTTTTTAATTGTTGATATTTTTAGTTCGGTCGTTTTTATAGTTTTATTATACATTTATTGACATTTATTCTTAACACCTACGTACATTTTGCTCCAACAGTCTCTAGCCTCTGCTACAGCGAATCCCGAGTGGTATAACTAATTCAACATTTCTGTTTTTTTTCTTTCTCTCTTGTTCCCTTTCTCGTTACTCTGTTCTTTTTCTTTTTCTTCCTTCAACAGCTCGAAAACTCTGGCGATCCACTAGAGTTCAATAATCCGCAACAGCTCTCATATTGGACATGTGTATATTTTCTCATTGTCACCATGTCAACAGTAGGTTATGGCGACGTGTACTGTGAAACAGTTCTCGGACGAACTTTTTTAGTATTCTTTTTACTTGTTGGCTTGGTAAGTGATCTTTTCATCTTCTACACCTCCGCCCATGTATCTGTCTCTCCTACATTTTATCTTTCTTGGCATATTTTTGATCTTTGAATCGATAACACGCTCAGCGATTAAAACGTACAGTAAAATTGCTGTTATGATTGTCCTTCTAAAGTTCTATTTACAACGGCGTAGCGGCATTTGATGCACATGCATACGCCAGGAAACTTAAAAACGTTCAAAGTGAAAAATGCGTGTACCACGTACTGCCTATTCTATCGCTACAAATAATCAAACAACGTCTGTGGAATTACCATATCAGCACAGTTTAATATTGGAAAGCAACAAAGTATCCATGTAGAGCCGCCGAACGATAGCAGAAAGACGAACCTATGATACATATCAGCATAGTTCGTTGACATCTTGTTCATGTTTATTGTTTGGCTATTATCGTTTAGTAAATTTAGCTTTTAATTTGGGTGTCATCGTGTTTGTGTAAGGCAAATGGGATAGCTTCGGATTAAATGGATGTTTGTTACCAAGCTGCCAGGTTTATGTGTAGAAATGCCCAAACGATATCTGAGAATTGTAACTGAGAAAAAAGTGAAACGAAGTGAACCTGAGCTATGTACACGGACGAAAAACAGATGCTTTAAATGTTCACCCGCATTATTGTTACGCTTAGTAGGAGAGGGGAAATTATGTGTATTGGGATGATTGCGTAATCCATACCTTCCTTTGTTCGTACAATGGTACAAGCAAAGCACATCACTGCAAAGAATCACAACTTAAGAGTACGGATGGAGGTCGAAAAACTACTCGTCAACGACTTACGCTTGTACCTGGTGTTTTGATATCCTTGTACGCCTATTTTTGTTATGCGATTGGATGTAGAACGAATATAGTTAAGATTAGGTTAAAATAAGGGAACTTATTTTCTCACGAATTAGATCTGCCCATCAACAATGAGAGACTTCCATGTCACCCGCCTTCAAATCAGGATCGGTGCATACGTGTAGTATACGCTGTTTTATTTGCTTTATGAAATGTTTGGCGTTGTTTCGTGTGACAAATTTTGTTAGCATATGTCAAGTTCCACTTCAGTTCGCCTCGGGCGCCAGGTCGGGGGTAGTAGCTTTAGAATTCATAAAATCATTTTTTTATGTTTCCTGGGAACATTGTTCTGTTTTGAACTTCGAAATAAGTTTTTCATTTTTTGCCTTTGGGTAACCATAACATAAGCTTTGTTTTTGTTGCTACGCAATACAGAAGACCCAACGTCTCTGGTATGTTTTACTTTAAAAAAACATTGGTTTGGGTAGTACTTACATCGTCTTGTTTCGCTTGATTTTTACTTTCTCGAAGACGCACGATAATTTAATGTTAAAATGACCTCCATTCGTCGATTATATGCCATCAAAAACGCGTTTATCGCCAAAATAAGATAGGTGTAAAGACAATGAAACAGTGCGCTTTGGCAAAAATTGCAAAGTCTACGAAGAATTTGACGAGAAACACAATCATCAGGTCGTGCCGTCACATTTTGATAACTTCACCTTGCATGCTATAGAGCGCACCATCAAACGAAATTACATGATTGTTCTTGGAGATAATAGGGAAAGCACAACAGATAAAAATGTATTGTGATGCCACTTTTTGCAGGTGAAATAGAATTAACTTTTCAGTATTTTTTTTTGCATGTGACGAGTTTGTGCTGGCTGCCGCATAATGTATGTAGATAATTTTGGTTTTCCGATAAGTCCTAATTGATTTCGATTCAGTTCCTTTAAAACATTTGTTTCCATTACCACAAATTAGCCAACGCATTTGTTTCGCTCAGTTTAGGGGTTTCGTTCGATAACATTTAGCTTGCTCATTGTAGGGCATCTTAGCATACGCCTCGTCCGGTTCCAATACAACTATTTATCTTCGCTATTAGGTATTTTCGGGTTTTATAAGCAGGAAAATTGGATGCTGAAAAATCCAATTTCCAAGCAATTTGTAAGGGATTGTTCCAGAAATTGTAGCAAATGCAAGTGATATGGACACCACATGGGTCATAGTATGCAGGGCGTGATAAGTCGATTGGTAGAGGCGAGTTTTAAGTTATAACCATTCGCTAACATCATTTATTTGTTACGCATTCGTCGACGCATAATGACGCATACCGCGCCCTTTGGCAGTTTGAGTAGCAGCCGCATATCCAATCAATTTTTTAACCACTACACTACTGTTTTCACGCTACTGTTCAGCTGTTCTATTTAACTCACCCTCACATGCCATATCAGACAAATCATTGAAATTCAATTGACTCTTTTAGGCAATGTTTGCCAGCAGTATTCCTGAAATTATTGAACTCGTTGGTAGCGGTTCAAAGTACGGCGGTGAACTTAAGCGTGAGCAAGGAAAAAGGTAGTTGAGGCAAATGCCTGTAAAGCAATCTTTTTTGATTACGTTTAATTGTTCTTTGACCTTTTTTTCGATGTTTTGTTGTCCTTCTATCGGCCCACCGTTCCTCCACCTCTCTGCGTATTCCCAACTTCAGTTACTTGCCTGCGCTCCGTTCCCTATTTACTTGCTTTCCTTTCCGCTGTGTTCCGTCTGGTCATTTGCGATGAGCCCTGGTTCTGATTTACGCGTACTTATTTGCTCTTACTACTACGTTTCGCTGATTTTTTAATTAATATTTTTCATACTCTTTTTTACGTTGTTATCCTCGTATTCCCTTGTATATTCGTCGTGATGTTTTCGATTCTGCGCTCAAAATGATTTGTATGAGCTGTGTATGTCACGTGATTGTCTTGATATCACTACCTCATCATCGGTGTTGTTGGCCAGCAACGCGCAACGTTTGTTGCTGACGCTTTTGTTTTGTTGAAAAAAGCTACCTCTTAAACGAATGTCTAAGAAACTACTAGCAGTTTTTTATGTTTTAACTACTATCAACTAACCTTTCATATCTTATTGTGCGAAGCGTTTAGCATTGTTCTTCTAATTGATGATGGATCGGTAAACCGAGCTATCCTTTCGTCTAGGTGTGTCATATATTCGTCCTACTACCCGGAACTAATATAGTTATAACTGATCTAAAATCTTGACAAACACTAATTCCGTTTATTTTGGCAAGGTTTATTTTTCTTCCACCGTTATTCTTAACGAATGACAGTCTCTATGATTTTAAGAATTAAGATATTAGTTTAGTAGTGCAGTGAGGCAGGCTGGGTTGTGTCCGATGTCCACACCATGAGTTTTGAATTTTGCTTCCACCACAACATCCCACTCTCCTTGCGCGTCATCATGCAGTCATAGCAGTGAAACAGAACAATATAATTAGTTAATGGAATGCAATCTGTTTACATACTAGCAGGAAACAAAATACATGTAATATCTTACTCGTTACACATGAGCACTAATGCTCTTCTTTTGCGTACGATACCAACCACTTGTTAATAATAATATATCAACATAAAAATAAGTTTATAATTTAGCAAGCGTGTGATGTTCGGGAACACATTCGATCGGAAGAAACAATGATGCGTTGAATAATTTATCACTTTAAAATAGATGCCATGCTGATCAAAATAACCATGAATCTGTAACAAATTAGTAGCAAATTGCGTCAACTCTTAAATGACAAAAACAAAAAAGAATAATTTCATTGCTCAACCGATGATGACTTCCGATCGAATTCAATGTTTCGGTTCAGTACAATGCAATTTTATAGAAATGCGAGAGAATTGTTCTTAGTATGGTTCACACATTTGAAAGATATGTTTAAAATTATTAGCAAACAGCTTCAGTAGTATGGATGATTCGTTCCTTTCGTTTATTTTCCTACGTTCAATTTTTTCGCGTAGTTTGAAAACAAACCAAAACTAAACCTCTTGGTGTTTTATGCCGTAACTGATTTTAGTATTTCATCATGATGCTGACTGACACTATTTTGTTATTTCATTTATACTTTTAGTAATGCATCCGGTTTCACGCTGAAAATCGTTCCTTTTTTGCAACAAACTTTGTTTTGTTAACAATTCGTAGGGTCCTGATATGTACTGATGTTTCAATTTTTATAGCGCTTGCTAAGCATTATGAACTATCTTCATTGTCTTTTCTGCCCACGCGACTGTCTCGGCGATATAATTCATGAGCGTACCGTATTGAACATACCCATCAAAACATAAAACATGATCGATCTCATTGAAGCAGGTAGCTAAATAAACAACACTAGACGTTAGGAATACGAGAAGTTGCAACCGACGATGGCGTTTGTTTTTTCTTTGGTCTTCTCGGTCACATGCTTTCGAAAAAAGAGTATCAACTAGTTTTCGGTGTAGCTTATAAGGTAACATGAAATTAATAGTCTAGAATCATATTGTTTAACGAGTAGTTGAAAAAAATGACAAGGAAGAGGTCATTTGAAAGTACTGGGGATAGTATATAAAGGGTCCGTGCGTGATGTAAAACAATGAACACTAGACGTCATTATCTGAAAAAAGATGTGTGATAACTTCAGTTTGATTGTAACTAAAAAAATCCTGCGGGCTGCCATGGTATATTAATGACACTGTTGTTGGAAGTGCCGACTGGACAATATGAGCAGTGGAACCAGTTCTAGTAGACATGTAACAGGGGTATTCTATTGCAAGCACCGTCGCTCACTGTGTATTTTTTAATATATTTCCGACGGTATTTGGTGTGCATTCTGGTGAAACTGTTATAAACCTACAAGCAAAGCGGCCGTGGCAAATCTTCATACGAGCGTTAAAAATATTCTGACTACGTTCTGATTAATCTGTGCGTATGTGCGTGATACTATTCCTTATCCTCCCGTATAGGCGGTGTTCGCTAGTTGGATTCCGGAGATCACAGAGTTAGCAGCACAGCGGAATAAGTACGGCGGCAAATACACTAAGGATGTTAGAAGAAGGTACCCGACCGTACCGAGTTTATCTCAGTTTAAACCGATTTTAAAGTTTTCCTTGTTGTTTTTTTTGTTTCATATGTTTCTTTCTATTGTTTGTTCGGTTTGAATCGATTGAAATAGTTTTCCGTTATGATTTATTTTGCGGTTTCAATTTGATTTACGGTTTTATTAGGCGTTTTTGTTTGACGTTTCAAATTTGATTTAAAATTAATTTTGTTTTCTTATACAAAATTCTCTTCCTCCGCTCAAACGCTGTCTAATAATAAGATAAAACGCAAATCTACCTTCGCGTACTCTAATATCTTCTAAATGAATTAAAAAGACACTCACAATCACACTCCTTTTTTGCTCCTTTACCATTGATTTTTAAGTTTCTTCTTTTTCCTAGCTGTCATACATATTACATCTTACACATTCAACATAAAAAATGCATTGCCTCCTCTATCCAACCAACATTATTTGATTGCTTGCCATAAAAATATGAAAGTGGATCAAGGTGGAGCTAGTTGTTAATTTTGTTGTGTCTGAATAATTCAACCATGCACTAGTACGATCGATCCATAATAGCAGAGATCTATTGCCCATTATTACATGTTATAAAAAAAATTGTCTTATAATTAACCCAGTGTGATTGACATTTGTTATAACCACATAGGCAAATGTGGGAATTTCAGGTAACATACTGTAAGGTGATCTGCATTATGTTGATCGATTGTGCTAGCATACTAATCTTTACATTTATTTTACATGTTTCCCACGACAATTGATCCTTTACTTCTACTGCAAATACAAACATATTTTCATCAACCCACCTAACTGGCTATTTCATTTGTTGTAAAAAATATTAAAAAGAAAAATACAATGCAACAGTACAGCTTTTCTAATGCTCAACTGCAAAGTGAAACAAACACTTGTGTTATGCTGATAGAAAGCAACGTAATATATGCTCACCCACACACACACACTCTCAAAAAAAAAAAAAGAAAACCACTAACAACGTACAGGGTAGACCATGATTTCTTTTCTTCGATTATCTCGTTTAAATTTGATATACCATACAGCAAAAGGCATTGGTTTCTTGGTGGCATGTATCTCGGCTCATTTCGCGACTTCTTCATTTGATGCTTCATTTGCGTCAATGTCCGCTCTCACTATCACAACCCTATGTTTGCACATTTTCCTTAAACTTATGTTGCTAAAGCTAAAGCGGCAGAGAGAGGGCATTTTTGTAATGATGCGTGCACTTGACCCGCACTTACAGATACTTTCTCGGCGGGGGCCAACGCCCGGGCGAAAAGAACGTGCAAAGAATGGACGTGATCAGTTGATCAAATAGCATCCTAACGATTTTCGATGCGTATTATTAGCAGACGATACACATACTTTTTTGTCCATTTTTGAACCATTGAACCATTGACATACGTTACATTGTTGAATATTAGCCGGTTTTTTTGTGTTGTTATTTAACAGCAGGCAGCTATTTTCGTTGGATTACTCTTGGCCATCGTAGGCTTCACATTTATTTCATCATTAGTTTTCGTATTTTCATGTATTAGAATTGGTTTGCTATATTTTAAATTCTAGTCTTCTGATACTGCTGCATGCTCATTACGGAATAACCGTTTTCTGCCTTACAGTTTAATATACCGGGTTTTTCTTCAACTGTGATATGCTAACGACTGGTGCAACAAGTCGAAATGCATCCCGAATGGCGTTCTTTCCTTCTGTTGTCAGATCTCTAATATGTTGGTTTTCGTTTTGTGCTGTTGAAAAACTATGGCCAACAGCTACCCCAATATTGACATAAAATTGCTTCTGCATAATCATATATTTGCCTAACATTCTTCCTTTTGATACATAACACGTCTCCATAGTGAATAAACCACTATCAGTATGGACGCATTTTGTCAATAGTCATTTCTTTCGTGTTTTTTTTGCGTTCAAAATTTTATTGTCTTGTGTTTTCTTTACGTCATGGTACATTGTTAAGTTTTTTTATCTATTGTCAAGCTTCCTACTCTTTCTGTACAGAAGCGTTTTATTTTAACTGTACGTTCTAATATGCACTTCGATATTTCATCGTAAATCAATAGATTTCATTGAACCGTTAGTATTCCATGCGCTGAAATAAACTCTTGAGGAATTATTATTTTCGTATTTATGTGAATGGTACTAAAGATTCATTTACGAGTATTGCACAGTATCACACGTATTATGCGTAATGCCCTTCTGCTGGCAATCATTTATTACGTTCAAAGAAATTCTGAAAGATGCAATATTTTGCAAAATTTGATTTTCGTTTTATTTTTCTTTGTATTTTCGACCTGACCCTTCGACGGTGTCAACGTTTGCAATACAGCTTTGTTGAAAAAAATCATAAAGATGGAACAAGAGAGATATTTTTTCAAAACTTTATCCAAAATTTCGCGTTGAACTTAGGTGCCCTCACGCTGGGTAAAACAAATGTATGTAAAGGACATACATTAAAGCAATTACCTGCGCAGTCGTATTATTGAAGTTGTTTATAAACTCGGCAGAACACGATCCACGCCAACAATCGGCTCAGTTTTTAGTTTTCCTAGCTACTTTATTTTTTATCATCCGTACCTTATTGATACCGTAGCGTGAGAGACTTATTTAATAACACTTGGTTTACAACTTAGCCATATAATTATTACCTCCTTTTTGGTTTCCTTTAACTGCCTATAGATACCGATTTTGCACAGTTTGTTTCACTGCATTTCTATTTTTTACTACCATTTTGTTTCAATACTTCAATACAACCAGATTTAGCTGCAAACAACATCAATTGATCGAGCATACAAAAAAGAATACATAACTACCGATTTGACCACTACGTGCTTAGTGCAAAACGTATCCATCTGTTTAGTTGCAGGAATCGGTTACTATGATTTGAATTGAAGTTTTGACTTATGTACCAGTACAAAAAAATAGTGTTTTTTTTTTTCGAGCTTTGTCGAAAACATACCTTAGTAACTTACCACTCTGCTCTTCACCTTCGATATCATGCTTAACCTGTACGAGCCTGATCTAAATCTTTTTCCACTTTTTGTCGTTTCATCACTACGGTTTGTAATTACAGGCACAACAGGGCTATAAGATTATGGTGAAACGTACTTCCTTTGTGGACCGTGCGAGTTCAAAAAAAAGGGATGGCATATCAACTTCCTGCTTATGTTGATAATGATTAAGCACAAAAAAATTACTACAAATACTGAGCACTGCAATTACATATCGTATTGATGAGGCTCCTTTTACTAGAGTTTTGATTTATTTTTTTACCTTAAAATACCTTCTTGCCACCTAGTGTACCGGCCATTGGACTTTCGCGTTTACTGCTACAATCATGTGATGTTGCGTTAAAAAGCCTATACATTCTGCTGTACAAACGAAGGCCGATTTTTTGTTGTTTTTAACCTAGCTCTTGTGTTGTTTGTTTCTTCACATGCGTTTATAATCCATTACAGTTTTCTTTTAATTTTTCCCTTTTCTTCAATTCTTCTAGCATTAATATTTACAAAACATTTTAAAGCCATTTTATTTCTGTAGATAAAGATTTTTGCTTGCACAGCCTGTATGCCGCAGCCACGCATATTAGAGCAAAATTTTTTATTGTTGTTACAGTTTTATAAAGAAAATGATAGTTGAATATTCCAATCTGATTGACAAACCAATTTGATGTAAAACAAAGGAATCAAAACTGAATGTTAAAAGTTACCCAATTCAAAACGTAAAGGCTAAAGATAAAAAAGAGACTGCTTCAAACTCTATCTAATGGAATGATACAATAAGGCAAACGAAATCCCTAATTAAAATAAATGAGAACAATCGAGTGCTGGGTTAGATATGATATATATAAGCTCAGATATTCCAGTCTGTCAGGCTTAGATCTTACCACACAACACTCAAATACACACATACACACACA
>JXXB01027545.1:0-44719 GCA_000956275.1 Anopheles koliensis | reverse complement strand
AGAGAGAGAGAGAAAGCGAAAAAATAACCCCATTCCGTCGCACATCCCTCCTGCCGCTCGCCCCAGCGAGTAAAGAGCGAATACAAGATTTACAAAAAAACATATTCCTCTCCGTGTCCTACTGGGAAAGTTAAATTGTAATAACACGCATGAGTCGTAACAAAACAAGAAGATTAAGAGGAAGTGTGAATACAACAATTAGAAGAATAGAAACCAGATTGCAGTAAAACGGCAAAAATGAAATACAAATTCCACAAATCTATTTTTCTAGACTAGCAATTATAATATGAGTGTATGATTGTGAGAGTCCGGCAAAGGCCGTTCACGATATTGAAGGGTTCGAATATTCAATGCATAAATTATACAAACATGGCTTGCTACGAAAAAACAGATAAACTTGATGCCCTTCCCAACAAATTCGCTGATAGCAAAATTTCATGGAATCATGGGAAAGATTGTGTACGGATGCTACACACACAACATGATAACATGATGATAATAACCGTAATATACACTCATGTCGATACTTACACATACGCGTACACTCATGAACATTTTTGAATGAAATGCGAAACAGATGCACCAACATAAATTGCATGGAAAATTGATGCCGAGTGGCACGTGTGTAGGATTAGCAGGATACTAATTTCATATTTCTCACCGGGTTACATGGGATGAGATAGAGATTGCTGCAGAAAAAGGAAAACTCTAGTCAACGAGACGAAGTACTGTCCACACAGACACACTGAACATTGGTGGTGAAAATCGGAAATAATATGAGGAAAGCAAGAAAGATCTTTCACTTGGAAAACAACAACAAAATAGTAACATGCAACAACAACAAATACATAAATGGAAGAAGAGACAAGGAAAAAAAGAATCAACAGAGAAGATTAATACTTATATTGATAACTGCTTATTATGTAATTATAATAAAAATAGTCGCGAGTCGAACAAAACCTCGTTGTGGAGTTTTCTTTCCATTACATGTTTCATGCGAAATACGTTTCTTTCAATCTGACAAAAGTTGTTGAAATTCAACAAAAAATAAATAATAATTTCACGGAGCACGTCTTTCATAATTAAATAAATTTGTGGATCTTTGTATCGGGTTTCTCTATTGTTTGGCCCTCTTTATAACACACTACTAAATTAATATTCAAATCAAACTATACAGAGTTTCGAGTCATATGAGAGAACATTTCAATCAGAACATTTCAAACCGGTTGAAACATTCACTCTACCGTTTGAAATTTTCTCTATATGACTCGAAACCCTGCAAGATGCGTCGTCGTTCCATTCCACCACATGCTACGAAATGTTAAAACGGAAAATCCTTGTCCCAAATAAACTATGATATTTGTAGTACTTTCGTCACACGGCAAAATGTGTTGAAGAGAAAACAGACTGGATTAATATCACCGCACACGCCCTTCGGGAACGTGTTCAATCTAAAACAGAAGCGAATGACAGTGATGACAGCCGGTAACGAAACACAAACATCTTCAAAAAAGTAAACAATCTTTAGTTGTACGTAGCATGGTAAGCGTTTATGAAGGTGTAAGTAAATGTGAAAATAATGTGTTTTTTGAGTGAATTTGCATAAAATTATTTTTCTTTTCGTAGCTTAAAACGTTCCGCACGCTAGGATGTGCGGATGAAGCGCTCTGTTATGGCGCTTGGCGTGTTTACATTCACCTGAAGGAAGGTTTGTCGGTGCTGTGGAAGAAAGTTTACGCTCGCGAACCAAAGAGTTTAATTGACTGTGTATTTGTCAGAAAAATTAATGCATGATGTCCGGTATGGCTACGCAAAGGAGCTAAGCATGATCTATCTGACGGTGAAACATGAATCGGACACACACTCTTCGCACGAACTGTTTATACCGGCGCTGGCAACTGCAGAGGTGGATCTTGCTAAGCTACATCGCTGCAGGGATACAATCGTGTTTCCGGATGGCACGAAACCCTCCTACAGTATCGTTCTGGCAATTTGCGCCCCTGGTTCGTCTGTTCTGTTGTACAGAATGACGCTGGGGCTAAAGTCTATAGGGGATAAGCTACCGTCGAAGGGTAAATTGAGCCGTCTGGCTCGGAGTGAAGCAAGTCACAGCCAACATTACAGTCAGCAAGGCCCGAGCTCCTGTGTTAATTATTAATTAATTTATTTCATGCACTTCGTGGTTGTTGCGTAAATGTGGTTATTAGAACGTGCGTACTTCTCACACAGTATCCACTACATCAAATTGTAGAAAGGCATAACGCTGTACTGTTAGAAGGAAACAAGCAGGTGTCTAACGACAGAGAGTTTAATGAAAGTAACGGGAAACGTGAGAAATTGTGCATACAAAAATTTGAACCACTCCACAAAGAAATATACATATATAATAAAGAAAGGAGTATGTATCTAAGTCGAGATTTCGTGTTATTTTAATTAATTTGTGAAAAAATAAATAAAAATTGTGGCGTGTTTCGTCTTGTTAATCGGTAAAACGCTTAAAAAAGCCAAGATTTTGGTCGTTACGTCAAACAAGAATACAAATACATTAAAATAAATGTTGCCACCGTGTCATCTATATATAACAAAATCACCAATAGCTCAGTTGTAATCTAGAAGATATTTGGAAAAACAATAAGAAATTATTATCCTTACCTATTGCTAAAATTTCTCTTGAAATTTCAATCACAGAAACTTTTTTTTAAAACTAAAAACCCGGCTTCACGAAACAGTTTTGAATTTAAATAACCATTGTACAGTGTATTCTGATAGCTTTCTCTTCTCACTCCTCTTGCCGTAAGTCGGAATGGGAGTAGCCCGCAATGAAAGTACATACACACACACACACACGCGCGCGCACAAATGATCAGTACTATTTTTTCCGCGAATTAAAAACTACATCACCCCAGGACTGTGCCAGACCGGGTACGAACGAATAGCATGCATGCTGCGCTGTTGCTACCCTTTGCTAAATAATCAACATTGCCTGTATCGATAAAGCCTATTGCGGTGTTTTTGTCCAACCCGTGGGTGTTTGCTACACAAACATAATTTGCTTTGTTCACGGACATGTAACGGAAACGTAACAAATATATCCTTCTTACAATAGAGCGTAAAAAAAACGAGTCATTGTTCTACATTTTCAACCTATCTCTATTCCAACGGTCCTCCTTCCTCGTATCATTTTTATCTTGTTATTATCTGTTCTTGTTAGTTTTCCTCCCAGTCTGTGTTATTGGTTCGCTTAACTCACCGTTTCTTTATCGTATAGATATTCCGCTAAAAACATTTTCTTTTGAGTGTATGGATGTCAGTCTAATTTTATACGTTACAACATCGGGATGGAAGATTAATACGACCTGTCCTTCATAAATAAGGATTACATTTAGGAAACACATAACATGAAACGAAACGTAACTAGAAAATTATCTTTTTCAATCTGATGAAGACCAACAACGAAATAAAGAAAGAAACGAAAAACATATGCCTCGTACAGTAAACTCAGTAAATGACACAAGATGAACAGAGAAAGACAGATACAGTCAGAATGGAGAAGCATTAAACGGACTGATAATGCACACTGTGTATGGGGTGTGTGGGTGAGGGATATCTAATAAAAGTAAATACACAACAAAATAAACAGAAAACGCACAAACCATTCCTTCACACCTCATTTGGCTTATCCGGTTACTGATTTCGTTTGTTAATCTCACACATGTAACTGTAAGCTTATCTCTTATCTAACGAGGTTTACGTGTCGGTGTTTAGGTAAGTGTGTGTAAGTGTTTCTGTGTTTCTATTTTTTCTTCGTTCTCTCATTACTTCTTTGTATAATTGTTTTTTTACCATGTTTCCTCCTACTGCGTGTTGTTCATTTACCCAGCCTATGTTATACGCTCAAGTTCTACATTTACTAAGCCTTAACAGCAAAACAGCAATTCCAGACTCATGTTGAACCCGATTAAAGGCACACGCACTCCAAGCTCTAGGTTCACTTTCCTTTCAGCGACTGCTTGGGCGAAGAGGAGCATTCTTTTACTGCAAATGGATCATCGACCTGGATCGTACAATCTTTGTCGCTTTTCTTTCTGTATCTTCCTTTTTTTACAAGCTAGTAACAATTAGTAGAGTTGCCATCGAGTTGTCGTTTGAGCGATTTTCCTCGCCGCGTAATAGGGGTTGGCACTCAACACCAGTCGGCCATATAAGTGAAGTCCTTGAAGTACGTCTGCTCGGTTTCGGTGAGCACACGTGGATCCTTCGGTGGAGTAAGTGCAGGCTTTTCGGACGTGAATTCCTCGTCAAAGTTGGACACATCTTCTTGTGAGCGCTGTAGGAAAAGACAAAGAGCGAGACATACAGATATGAGCGACATCAACATCAAGACCTACGCAACGTGATACTTACAATTGTTGGCACAAACGGTGGTTTCACCTTCCTGAGCAATAGGTCGTCCCAGACGATGTTGCGGAAGAAGGCTTGCCGCTTCACGTCCTCGGCATCTCGTTCGGACGAGCCCAAACGACGTTCCGGATTCTTTCGCAACAACTGGGAGAGCAAAACAAACACAAGTTTGTGAAGGTGTTCATGCAACATATGTATGATCTTAACCTACCCTTCTCATAATGGCGATTGCTTCCAGTGAAAGGAATCGTGGATATCGAACCTCGTCGTTTACTATCGAGTCGAATACTTCCTCCTCATCATCACCCGGGAACGGAGACTGTAGACCAAAGGGAAGATGACAATGTTTGAAGATCACGCTAGTGTAAGAGTATCTAGTAGTGTTCCACTATTGCATTGTTCCTACCTCTCCAACCAGCATCTCAAAGATCAGCACACCCAGTCCCCACCAATCGACGGCACGCGTGTACGACGTTTCGGTCAACACTTCCGGTGCAAGGAATTCAGGCGTCCCGCAAAACGTGCCCGTACGATCTCCGAAACCCATACCTTCCTTGCAGAGTCCGAAATCGGCAATCTTTACGTAACCTACGAATGAGCCAATCGTAATCGTGATGATTAGTGGGGTTCGGTTCAGTTCTGGGATCTTTTCTCCAACCGTTCTTCATACCTTCCGTATCCAGCAGAAGATTGTCGAGCTTAAGATCGCGATAGATGATTTTGCTTTCGTGTAGATACTGTAGACCGAGCACGACGCATGCCGCATAGAAGACGGCTCGTGGCTCCGAAAAGACGTCCGTGTGGATGTGCATCATGAGGTCGCCGCCCGCAGCATACTCCATCACGAAGCAGACGTGTTGCTAGATACGGGAGGGAATTGTGAGTTTTTCAATGTTACTTCCGCTAGCTGTAATGGACAGAGCCCGCATACGAAACACTCACATCCGTCTGGAAGCACGAGAACAGATTCACCAGGAATGGATGGCGCATCGTGTTGGCAACTTCGAAGATGCGCTTCTCACTCAGCAACGATTCTACCTCGTCACGCGCGATAATGTCACCCTTCTTGAGCGCCTTGATGGCGAAGTATTCGCCCGTGTTTTTGTACTGCGCCAGTATTACCTTACCGAAGTGGCCCCGTCCGAGCACGCTCAACAGTCGGAAACTGTCTAAACTCATGCCCGCACCGGCTTGGGCCTGCGACTGTCGGCGACTTTCATACGCACTGTCACGGTACTGGAGTGTACGTGCGGCAGTCGGTCCAGCTGCCCGTCTATTCACGGGTGGACCGACACCGACCCCCGAACCAGCTGCAGCAGCTGCTGAGCCACCGACATCAGCCATTCCTGCGACAACGGAACTCGAAGTTTGGCTGCCGCCAGCGACATGTTGAGGCCCCACTGGAGCTTGATGAAGGAGCAGTTGCTGCTGCTGTTGATAGAACTGTTGTTGTTGTTGTTGTTGAGCTTGTACGGCAGCAGCGGCAGCTAGCGAGGCCTGTTGTGCCACTAATGCGGTAGAAGGATGATGATGATGATGATGGTGAGGTGGCGGCAGTGGTGGTGGCACCACATTTCCACCGATCGTGAACTGCTCGAATGGAAGAATCTGTACGAATGGAAGAGAGAAAAAGAAAGTTGCATTTTAACAGCATTCAAATGGGTAGCTAACTACGCTTATAGATGCTGGAAAAGAAAGTGGGGAACATAAACGCAAGTGGATAGTAGATGTCAGCGAAGCATGTTCTGCGGTAATCAAAGAGAAACGTGAGGAGGAAAGAAAACAATAGTTCAGAAGCGGCCACAAGTTATGAAAAAATTTACAACAAAACAACCAAACAACAACACAGAGCGAGAGAGAAAATAAGAACGAAGAATTCAGTGCTGCAAGAAGTTGAATTGTAATAATGAAAACAAATATATATAAACTGTATGCACACATACATACTCGCATAAGGAGTGGGATGTAAGAAATTTTAGGAAAGGTAATACAGATGGACGGAACTCTTCCGTCACACTGTGTATTATCTAATTGTACGTTTGCTTAGAGTGATGAGTGAAGTTGTAATGGATTAATGTTACACTAAAGTTGACATGCACACACACTATTTGCATGGAACGAGGAAATTATTGCATAATCTTGTATCTATTTTTGATAAAGAGCTTGCTTTGCGAGCCGAATGGGGAAGTGGAATTGCATTATGGAAAAGCAGTAGAAAAAGCTTGTATCAAGTCGATAGGTTTTTAAACGACATCCATGCATATCGCTTAGATGTTATCGTTGTTAAGACACTTAACTACAAACACAGACGACACGGTAACAAACCACAACACAGCACAAGGTAACACAAGAAGCATAAGTGAGTGAGTGAGTTCACAAAACAGCGTAAGAAGACTGCCCAATCACTGGTTTCAGTGAGCAAAAGAAGACACGTAGATGTTTTAGGTTGGAAGGTAAAAAAAGGCGATTGTTTGCGGTTTTAGATGAAAGAGCAAGCGGTGTGCGCACACGCGGCAGGTTCATCAGTCTCTGACCTCAATGATGCTGTCGTACGCAAGACTATCCTCCGGGAACGGTGCGTCGTACTGCATGTGCTGATTTGGGGCCGGTGAAGGAGGTTCCTCCACGATCGGACTGCCCGTCGACGGGACGGTACTATAGTAGCTATCACGGTTGCTATACACACAACCACCGTAGAGAACCGGTGGTGGCATCGACAGAACTGGCCGCAAAAGATCCTCGGACAGAGATTTTTGTAATACTGCTGCTGGAGGGGTTATTGTCGACGACGGGTGCGAACCGTTGGAACGCAACATTGGTGGTGGAGTCGACGGTAATGGCGGTACGTCACTATCATCGTCTTCGGTGTCCGCTAATGGGGTGCTATCACAATTATTTATCTGCTCACGGTCCGTTTCTGCTTCTCCTGCGCTTGATACAGCCGTAAGCAGCTTCTCCTGCTGCTGAAGTTGTTTATCGTACAAACCAACACCACTAAGACTATCGTGCTGGTGAAGAAAATCGAACTTGCTTAACGCATACTCCAACTGTGCATGAGAAATAGTGAGAGAGAGAGAGAGACAAGTAGGAATAGTGAAAGATAACCGGATGGGAAAATAGCAGAGAAAGAGATAAATTGTGCTTTCAGTAAGGAAAATACACATAGAAAGTGTTTGGTGCTGAATTCAGTCCCAAAAACTGGCAACTAATCTGACGACGAAGACACCAAATTTCTTTTTCTATGGAACATCCACGACTGACCCGATTATTATGCTTCCACCGTGACACCAAGTTTGGAAGTTCGAAGCCGGGAACAGCAGGCGATTCCGTATTGATTGGCAATGCGACCATACGACTTCCTCGAACTACTCTCCGGGCAGGATTACACATAGCCTTTGTTCGTTTCAGCGTCATAGTAGTTTCGTTTGAGCACAACAGAACACGGCGCACTACCGTACACAGTGCACACACCGTAAGAAACACGAGTGCGAGGAGCAACGGCTCGGCACTGGCGCCACTATCTCTAAAACTCAGAAGTTACCCCTCTAAAACTCAAAACGGGTTTGTCTGTGCAAGAAAAGCGAGAAGGAATTTTACGACATGATGTAAGCGATAAGAGATAACGGGATAAATCCTCCAAAGCAGTGAACGAGAATGGGGGAGGAGGTGGAGCATTGAAAAACTGCAACTGGAACTGGAAACAAGAACAAACATATAAAGACAGGAGGTTCGCAGCACAAACAAAACGATAAGCGAGGTAAGCCGCTGACGTGGCAAAGGACGGACGGATCGACTCATCATGGTTTGGGAATTCGCGTTATGTGCTTCTGTCCATAAGCTGTCCATCATGAGACCTTATGATCTCCCAGGTGTTTGTGTGAGGATATATGTTGTTCGGATTTCTGTTATCCGGACTTCTTACCTCGGGATCGATTTTTGGTGGTGTCGCTTGCCGAGGCGATGGCATTGGTTGCTTTTTCTGCCGAAAACTGGACGGCGTACTGATCGATTGGGGAGGAGGCAGTGGCCGACCACCCGTGAGTGCGCTCGTCGGTGTTCCCTGGTTTAGTAACGAGTGGGATGAGGGGCTCTCCGGCAATACACTTACTCCGTGAATACCTAAACAAAAAAAAGGAAATTAAAACAGATGGGTGCCATTAGTATCAGTGTATTCGCGAGATTACAAAGATTAAAGAAGAACGGAACGCCTAGGGCACTTCCTGCAACGATAGCCTCAAAATCAGTTTCAAATTCAAAGTAGCCTCAGCTAATGCATGCGTCAACTCACCAAGTGGACGACCACCTCCAAGTCCAACGATATTGTGATCCGCCGTTTCACCCAACGTTTCCGCGGGGTCATCCTGTAGTGGATCGTATGACAATCCGATCGTGCCGGGCGTGGATGGAGTGGTCACGGTCGATCCGGAGGTCTGATTCGCCAACATGCCAGATGCCACTGACGCCGTTCCCGAGGAGGGAGTGGTGGCTAACGCACCTGGCCCGGTCGTGGCCGCAGTGGTGCTGCTACTTGTTGTGTTGCGCTTTAGCAGTCGACCCCAGGTAGCGACGTTGATGTTCATCTGCTTGGCGCGAGGAATGTTCTTCACCTGCTGCTTGTTGAAGATCATTCGCTGGCGCTGCAGTTTCGGTTTGCGCGAGATCATCGGATTGAGGAACTTGATCTCAGCAAATAGTACACCCTGCGGTTCGAGTTGCAGCGCCATACCGTGCCGGATGTCGTCGATAAATTCTTCCAACCGTAGGAACTTCACGGCACACAGCGAGCGCCAATCGCGCCAGTACACACCGATCTCGAGTTCGCGCGACCGGTCCAGATCGATGCTGAAGCGTTGATCCCAGGCCTGCTGTGAGCATGGTCGCCACGATGTTTGGCCTACGGTAATGTTGTCTAGTTTAATCACCGCCATAATTTCCGACGACGTTTCGTCCTTGACGCTGTAGCTTTTCGACGAGCTGCGACTCGTAACACCCTTCACGAAGCTCTTCAGATCACCGGGACTGGAAGAGCCCGCATCTTTGTCGCGTCGCGATCGTCCAGGGACATCCTCGAGCAGATCCTGGCATCCCATCAGGCGAACCTCGAGCTTACCGGTGACGGCAGCACATCGGCTAAACGACTGTTGACTCTGCGCTGGGCGACCGTGCGCACTGCCACGGAATGAATTGCGCATCGTGTACTGCACCGGGCCCGGACTCGACGCTTGCACATTCTGTAGTTCCGCCTTCAGCTGCTGTGCCGTTGGACAATCGGGAGGAAGCTCCAATCGACGAAGTTCAAGAGCTTTCCGCAGTAGATCCAGTTTACGGGATGACTCTGATAAGCGACCTTGAGCCTTTATTGTGGAGGGTGGAAGAGAGAAAAACAGAATGTTAAAAAAAAAGATAAATCGAAAATCCTACAGTTTAGTTACCCAGAATATTTGCTAATTTTTTTAAGCTTCTGAAGATTGTTTGAAAGTACAAGAAACACATGACAACGATTATTTGTATCCCATCCACACCCATTTTCAAGTACGAAAAAAAAAATCATTATATTGTAAACAAAGTAGTATTTGCTTTATTATCGGAACACTCTTTCCTAGGATAATGTGGCTGTGGAATAGCTTCAAATACATTCGGTCGTCGTAATTGCAGAGATCCTCTAGCTCTAGAGGAAAAATGTATTATGCCTATGACAACCTAACTGATGCAGCACTGACTGACGTGCCTGAAAGCACTCATTCACATACATACACACACACACACACACACGCGCACAACAGTAAAATAGTTCGATTAATTAATGAAATGCACAGTAAAAGCTGTAGCTTTCGGTTAACTTTCTCGGACATTCGTATTTCTCAGGTGAAACTGGCGTCTCATATCGACGATACCGCTCGGGGTGACAACTGCCGCATCCACCGAGAGCGCACGTTCACGCAGCACGCTGCCACTGATGCCATTCCCGTCACGTTCCAGCACCCAGCGACGACAGTGCTCACACGGACATTCTGGATTACGAACCGGTCCCATGTGGGTTCCGGGTTTTCGGCGGCCCGTTATGAGACTTCCGAAGCGACGAGCGATTGCCAAATATTCGTCGGTGTAACCTTCCACTGGCGAGAAGCCACGACGTTGCTCCTGTAGTGTGGCTGCGAGGACGGCTTGCTGTTGCAGAAATACTGCTCTAGATGCCGGTGCACCCGTAACCCGCTGGGAAGCGCTCTTCACCGTCGAAGGACTCGAATCGCTGTACTCGTTAAGGGACGGATTGGAGGCTTGCGCATGTGGTGCCTCATCGTACACGAAGCTGTGATCCGACTCGGTAAGATTGTGATCCGAGTCCGGACTCTGGCACGCGGATTGCGAAACTTGAGGGTTGTGCAGCTGAAGTAGTCTCCTCTCGACCGAGGGAGATTTCCAGTGCTGCTGTTTCCAGACGCGCTCCATCTCGTGAATTCGATACCGATCCTCACTGTTATCGTACTCGAAGCTGTCTGACTGTGTTGCCGTGGTACCGCTTCTGTTAAGCCTGCTGGGGGTTTCTCTGTCTTCGTCATCCTCGTAGAATCCACTGCAAGCGAAAGCACTCGAAAGACTGCTACCGGTTATGTCACGACGAGTCGATCGATCCGCTGAGAGGGCGTAGTTGGAGCTGATCGCGTCGTCACTAACATCGCGCCGGAAGTATTTGCTAAATGCTTCCTGTATCTGCTCTTCCGGCTTCGGTGCCTCACCAAGATGCTTACTGAAAAGGAGCTTCTTCGATTCTGTAATCTCGTCTGTCGTTGTGTTACGCCTGATGCGTCCATGACGCGCGGAACCCGTCCGCTTTAGACTACCGATAGTGGAAAGCGTATTTTGATCTACAAATAGGGTAAATACAAAACTTCTTACTAAGCTACACTATTACATAACTAACCATATACTCGTTAAGTACCATTCGTTTGCTGCATCAAACGCCTCGGAACTTCATGCTTTCCAGCGCGCTTGTGGCGTACTCGCATCTCTTCCGACTCGTACACGGTCGGATGTGTTGGGTCATTGGTCGGATGTGTAGCCGCCTTCAGTTCCATCATGTGGCTCGTATCGAATCGGCTACCGGATGAGACGGACGAGTGTGACGACGACGCTGAGGATGTTCCCGACGAGGGCAGAGATTTGGCTTCATCGTGAAAGGAACAGCAGGAGCCACATTCAGATCCGGATTCTGCATCGGAACCGGTACAGTAGACATCGATGTGTACTGTTCTGGGTTTCTTTTTCGCTGCTGACGTATCCCGCACACTGTTCGACTGTTGGGAGCGAATTGTGTTGCTTGGAGAAACGAGTGGATTGAGATGCGGTGAGATCGATTTGCGTATGAGCTGGAAAATTTATTGTAGATGAGATCGAAGGTGAGAGATCGAAGGAGACACTCGCCAGCAAGTAAAGTTAACTAACCGAATCCGACCGATCTTCTCGACGTCTTGGAGGAGGCGAAAGAAGCCATTCATCGGTGGTGGATTTTTGTGGTACGGCTCCACGACGCTTCATTGATCCTCCTGTCTCATCTTCACGAACTTCTTTTTGACTAGTTGCAACACCAGCGTTCGTCTCCCAATCGCTCGTTTGACAGCTGACATCTTTGGAATTAAAAGCAGGCTTTACGGTAGGAGAGAGAAAGGGGGAGAGAGCGAGACACACAACACAAACAAATATGTCCGTCAAATCAAACAAGCTTCTTGAGACGTTGTTCTTGAGAGTAGGTACCTTCTCCGGGAAGTTGGTGCTCTTGTCTACAACGATGTTGTTGGTGGATTCGCATTTATTGACAATTATCGGCAACGTCTCAGAAGACGTAGGAAGGAGATCAGTGCAGGCTGTCAGCACAATGCTGCAGGTGCTAGTGCATTTCGGGAACGAAAGAGGGACCGCATTATCTGCATCCGGTGGTGGAGGTCCTTCACCGGTGGTGGGTGTCTGGTGGGTGTTTTCGAGGATAGCAAGATTATTTCGACGTAAGGAAAAGTAATGATGAACTGCATTTCATTGGTTCGTTTACAAAAAGAGCCATGAAGTCAATCATTTAGAGTACTGCCATTTCAGAGTAAACCATTCATACAATCACAACGAAGTGGGATTACTTTTCACGTTCAAACCAAACAGAAAATGCACAATTATCTCTTAAACAAAATTAATATTTTCAACGCAAAACCAATGGTTTAAAATTGATTATGTATATCTATCACATAAATTACAACCAACCCTGAACCTAATATGTACTACACAAATCCAAAATGGCACTATTGACATTGGATGTTTTCACACGAACTTAATCTAAACTACGTTCAGCATATCCATAATACCATAGTGTAAGTATGCTAGTATCTTTCAAATTTGAAGTATATTTCCAAAACACTCAACCCAAACATAGCGTGGTGTGCATCTTCTTGTTTGTTTTTGTGTGAAACCCGGAATGGAATGCAGTCCATCATCAAACTCGTCTGTTTCGGGTACAAAACCACAAGTGTGGGAAACGATTGGGGTGGACTTTTTCGTATCCAAATGTCCACCTACGCCTAGCTTAATAACCAGGCGACCCAAGTTTTTTGGGATGCACTGCTTATAGCGTATCTCACCTGAGCCAGCGTGACCGGCGTTGTGGAGGTCGTTGGTGATGGATCGGTGTTAAAAATAACGTTACTCTTACCACCCACACCACCCGCCGATGCAGCGGGCGAAGTGGGTGCGGTGGGTGACTGTTTCTGTTGTAAAGGACGGTCGGTCGTGCTAAATTTATAAACAACCTTCACTGGATTCCCCACTGCACTGGACGCGGAGGTCGTTAGGGTGGTTGGTTGGGGAGGATTCAGATCATAGCCTTCTCCCCCACCTGCAGCACCGTCGGAGATGTTGGTGGTGTGTCCTGGAACCTGTTCGCCAAAGCGCTCGTTGCATCCCTCGGTGTTGGTGACGCCCGTTGCAGACGACGAGGCATCCGAGGAGCGGTTGGTTGAGGAGAGGGTGAGTTGCGCATGTACGGTCCATTCGGCGGTAATTTCGGACGGTGGCTGAAGCCCGGGTGCTGACATGCCGGGTGCGTGATGACGAAGCACTAAGGAATACGGCAGCAGCTACGATCGTTGTCGTTGTCGTCGTCGTCGTCGGCGGCGATCCGAGCGCAGCTGCAACTTTTCCTCTCACTTACAAATACCTATGCAATGCTCATCATGTGTAAGATTCAGTTGCGTTGTCAGCAAACAAACTCTAAACCGAGTTTACTAGTTGGTAACCTTCCATTCCAAGAGTGCCGGAGAAACAAGTCGAAATGAATTAGCACAAAGATGACCGTTACGTGGATGTTAGGCCACGCGAAAATAAAGGCAAAGGAGCGAATTAAAACACACTATTAAGTGTCAACCACAGTCACCCAACTGTCGATTGCGAGCAGATTCTTCCTTCCTGCCTTTTGCTCGGTGTGTTTTATTGCTCCTTACTACCTTGTGTTTGTGCTGCTAATGGGGTATATAAATAGAGGAGATTGCTGTGCGAATTAACAAAAACGGAACGTATCGCGAACAGGCCTGTGGAGCTCTCTTGTTGATTACAACAAGTCTGAGACAATTTGTAGACGGTGATGTCGAACTTTGCGCGAATTCAATTTTTTAGCCCGGGAATAATGAATTTTTAATTGCACGTGCACACACATACACACACACACACACACACACCCAGACTCACACACGTTTGAACTAAATCACCAGTTTTTCATCTGCACTTAGAATCGATGTTGATTTCATATTTTCACTACCCCGTAAAATACTGGGCGTCTCCATTTAAGGAACCACATGATGTAATTTCTAATCCTTGCTACACTAATTCACACATACGGAACAAACACTTAAGCATCGAAATTGATACGATCGGAGTTTCACGTTTCCAATGGCATTGATAAAACCATTGGTTTTTCATCATTTGCACATGATTGACCCGTAAAAGGCGACGGATAGAATAGCGCTGCGTTGGTTCTACGACCTAGTTGGAGCAGGTCTGAATAATGTATAGGGAACGAAGCGGCCTCGTTTTCGTTACGACCACGCAACTTTCGGACGGTTGGACGGGCACCGTTTCACAGCCAATGTCGTACTGAGACACACATACACACATGCACACACGGTGGAATATTCTTCTCTCCGTTCGCAGGTTGCGTACACGGCTACGCTTCGTGTTGTGACAGCCAGGAAAGTTTCGTGTTCTGTGTGTTTCGTAACAATGTTTTTCGTAGTTTCGTGTGGTTTTCTCGGATTCGATCGAAAAACGCACGTTCCCGGGGAGTGCAACTCCTATACTGCCGATCGGGACGATCGTATCGAAGCAACTGCCGGGATCGACGGGCAGACGACGATTTCCACTCAGCATGATTCAAAGACGTTTGCATTTTGCTGAGAGGAGCGGCACACGAGTGAGAGCGTGACGAGTTAACCCCATAATATTTCCTGTCTTCACACGGTTACGGAAGGGTAACACTTTTCCCATTTAATGTTGACATGATGTGTAAAAGCAGTTAGGACTAAACGTTTGATACTACACATTGACAAGAAAGAGAAGGTCTTCTCCAATTTTTGCCATTGAAATATTTTCCTTCTCCACACAAGATAAACACTTCTTAGCGTCAATTTCAAACCTGTGGTAAACAAGCACCGAGTGTTTTGGTTATAGAGATTCGACATACGTTACGAAATCGGATCGAAGTGCATAAATCAGGCAACACACAAAAGGGGTTTCGTGTGTATCGTAATCGTAATTAAGCAATCTAGCGATAGTGATACGACCCATCATGCGGTAGTAGATTGCCCCGGATTCCTTCGATCCACCGGCGCTACGGATTAAAAGCCGGTTTTTATAAAACCATCGTTGACCGAGTCGTGGATAGGAATTTCGGTGCGGTAGCAGCAACTCTTCCCTATCTCTTTTGTTTACGTGACGTTAGAAGGTTAAATCTGGTGATCATTTTTGAAAGAAAAATTTAGTAGCGTAGAACGGTTGCCTAATTTATTGTCTATTTATATGACAATTTATAGAATAATGACGGAATAGTACGATATTTAGCTAAATGCCTGTTACAGCATGATTGTTAGTGAAGCTTTAAATAGTTATAACTTATATCATTCGATTTCAACGGTCCGAAATATACACGCATTTAGAGGTAACCATGGTACCGGACTAGTGTCCACTAATGATTAGTTTTCTAAGCCAACGAAAAAAGACTATCCATTGTGTACGCGGCTGCCAAACGGGTGTGCGTGATGTGTCAAATGATTAGCTCAGCTAGAAAGCAGACGATGAAACATACGAAATGGCGCGACTGACAAACCGTTCTCTAACTACAGACTCGTCTGGTGCGCCTATAGCATAAACAAGCTTCATAAAAACGTGTGATGGAGCGAAAAGGAAAAAATCGAAATTTACACGCCGACGAACAAATATGATCGTACCCGTATAGTACATCTTTTGGTGGATGTAAGAAGGCGCTCGTAACGGATGTTCAACTTTCCGACACGCTGCCGTTACCGACCGTGTGTTATTGTATGTGATTGTTTGTAATTTAGGTTCGACATGTTTCGTAATATCGGAGCCGCAGGAAACGTAAATAAAAAAGAATCCGCCGTTTCATGCTTCTAAACACACGGTAGGTGTGAGTTTCTGACGTTTCTTTTACCTACCTTTTACCGTCAATTTTATTTTCCCGAACAAAACGTGATCATATTTATAAAAATAATCTATTTAAAAAAAAATTCCTGACTTTTTAAGGGAAACAGTAGACAAAACACAGTAGAGTCACATGCCGGATGATCAAGGGACATCAATTGGTTTGCGTATAGAACATGAATCTGTTCCTGTCTACTCGTGCCTAGACTGATGGATGGCGGAAGTGAGTCTATTTTTACATAATACACCCGGCATTACAGCTCACGAAACAGTGGATTTGGGTTAAAAATTGCAAACTTAACACACTCAAACAGAAAAACACAAACCTCTGATGCCGATCGATGTCGTCGATGACATTTGTGGTGATGATGATCGCGCTGACGTTGCTTTTGCTCCTCGTTTGATGGATTCCCCTCCACGTGATCATGATGGTGATGGTGGTGGTGGTGGTGTTGGTGGGTGTGATTGCACTTCTTTTTACGACTTTTACTATGATGCGATTTTCCCTGTTCTTCCTGACCATGGCCAGGACGACCACAGCCGTCTTCCATCCTATGTTTAAGCTTCCTCACACAACAAAATTTGATTGCGACACACAAAAAACACACACGGAAACAAGATTCTCGTTTCGCCTGACTTCTAGCGTGCAACACGGGCCACTAGAGCGCCATTCGTACACTCAGTGGACGATCATATTGCGTCGGACATACGTACCAAAACCCACGACTACAACACCGAAAAGTTTTTTTTTTCATTTTTTGCCAATTTCTACCCCCAACATTGCGTCGGTTTCACTTTTCTCGGCCTACGCCGGCAAATCCCATCGTCAAAAATAAATCCCAACGGGCGTGACGACGACGATAACGATGGGGGCGATGGCATTACACACATGCTCATGTCTTCGTTCTCGCGCGCAAATGCGCGAGACCCATTCGGATGAGGTCGTCGATCAGTCGTTTCGAAATATTCATCCGGTGTTGTCACGTGTCGAAAATCACGAAAGAACGATTCAGTGGTGTTCGATATTAACTTGATAGTATTTGCGATGGAGAAAAAAATAAATTATTACGTGGGAATCTTATGTTCGACAACCATTAAAGACCTGTTAGCGGCCAAATACAACGATGAAATAACGTGTACATACACCTCTAGTGACGTCATTACATTACGTTTGGCGAGATAAATCCACGGAACAAAAACATAACCAACACAGAGTGAACGTTTAAAACACGTACACAGCACGCTTGTGCTAATGATGGTGTGGTTAATGGGCGCGCGTGCATGTGTGCATGAGCAGGCGCCAAACCATCATTGCGAAGGGAATATCGCTGTTAATGACAGAAAATACTGCGTCCCACCCTCCGATGTCAGATCCGTTTGGATGAGCGCCAAATGGGTGAAACAAACACTACTGAATCTCCAGATGATGGTGGGACGTGATGGATATAGAGAGCCCCCAAACCCCGTGGATTAAAGTTTGGCCTCATATCGAAGCTCGTGCACACCCCACTGCGAGGTGAAGCTCGTACGGAAGCATATGCCGCTTAGCTCACATTATTTGGTGCTGTTGATCGGGCTTTTAAATCATCACTCATCGACCGGCTCCGATTTATTCTGTCGTTCGCCATCGTGCCGACAAGTTGCTTTAAAGTGAGTGGTGTTGTCTGAGGAAGCTCTGTTGCTCTAAGTTCTTGGAGTGCAGGAGAATGAAGCAGGAAAGTAGTAACGCTGTAATAATGGTGAGGTTGACCTTCAGTATGGGTCTAGCAGTGACCCTGCTCATGGTGTTAGGTCATGCTGAATCAGCAAAAATTGTTTGCGTGTTTCCAACTGCGAGCAAATCACACGTCTTGGGAGTACAAGCCCTGCTCAAGGAATTGGCTCATCGGGGACATGAGGTAGGCGAAGAGTGCTAATTTGGATTTTTTTTTCTGAACACACTGGAATATCTGATTATTGCGCCCTTTATATGTCTACAGGTTACAATGGTCAGCGCCTTTCCGCTGAACAAACCACCGAAGAACTATCGCGATGTAAACGTACCGATCGAGGATGCTTTTTCCAACATCATGAGTGACTTCATGCAGGGCGAAAGTCGTAACATGTTGAAGCTCTTCCCAAAAATTCTCAACGCAGCGCAAGTGTCCTCCAATATCACCATCAATACACCCGAGTTTCTGAGATTGACACGTGAAGAAAAGTTTGATCTAGCGATCGTGGGATTCTTCATGAACGGCTTTGCTATCGGAGTCGGGCAATTATTTCGTTGCCCTACGGTACTGTACTTTTCAGCCGCTGCCTCTGGATTTATCAACGTTGTGGGCAATCCTGCTGAAGTGGCCGCTGTACCCCATATGATGCTAGGACATCGAAATCCCATGACGTTCTTCGATCGTGTCACTAACACATTAATCAATGGATTAGAGAAGGTGGTGCTGCAGTACATTCGATACACGGAACTGCCTTACTACGAGTGAGTACGCTTATGTTTTACTGCAATGACCGATGGAGACGGTAAGCTTACTGTTTTACATTGTAGATCAAATTTCCCCACTGGAAAGGGTTACTTAAGCTACGATGAAGCGATGCGCAACGTGTCGCTGGTGTTGATAAACACTCATTTCTCGCAGACCACACCGCGGCCGTATCTGCCGAATATGGTAGAAGTTGGAGGTATTCAAATCAACGTTAAACCCGAACCACTCCCGGATGACCTACAACAATTCCTCGATGCTGCTGGAAGCGATGGAGCAATTTTCATTAGCTTTGGATCAAACCTGCGCAGTTCCAACTTGCGGCAAGATAAATTAGAAGCCATCCTCTCGATGATTCGCGGACTGAAGCAACACGTCATTTGGAAATGGGACCAAGACGAAATGCCAAACCAGCCATCGAACGTGTACATCGGCAAGTGGTTGCCTCAGGATTCGATTTTGGGTCATCCGAATCTCAAGTTATTCATTACGCACGGTGGTTTGGGCAGTACAACAGAGGCGATGTACCATGGCGTGCCTATCGTCGGCATTCCCATGTTTGGCGATCAGGAAGGAAACATTAAGCAAGTTGTGAAGGAAGGATGGGGTCTATCGGTGAGCTTCGATGAGCTCACGGAGGAGAATCTGGTCAGTGCTGTAAAGCAAGTGCTTCGTGATCCTAAATACCGTGAACGTGTTGCACAGCGTGCGGCTCTATTCAAGGATCGTCCAAAGGGTGCACTTGAAACGGGAGTCTATTGGGTTGAGTATGTCATTCGGCATCATGGTGCACCGCATTTGCACTACCAAGGTGCGGATTTGAACGTGTTTCAGTTGGCCCTACTCGATGTCTACGCTTTCTTGAGCGCAATACTCTTTGTAGGGTACAAGTTGATAGTGTTCGTAGGTAGTAAGGTAAAAATTGTCTTATTTGGCAGTTCAACCCCCGAACATAAAACAAAAAACAAACAAAAGAAGTCTTAGATGTTAAAGATTACATGTTCACATAAATTTAAACAGGAGTCAATTGAGCAAAGTATGTCATTCGGTATCATGGTGCACGCACCGCATTTGCACTACCAAGGATCTGAACGTGTTGAAATTTAACTTACACGAGCAATTTGTACAATCTTTTTGTACACTTCCTAATACAACAGCCGTTCCCACAATGTGATAAATTTTTTGTTCACTCGGGTATATTTGTATCACAACCATCATAATTGTATTTTATTCAAAGACAAACAATAACAGTGCGCTGTGCCCTCTGTGAAGACAACTGTAACTGTGAAAATTAAGAGCGAAAGTGCATAATAAATTACGCGAATCGTACTGCCCCTCTCTGATTAACATTATTTTTCCAAGAGTTTTTGGACTCATTCATATCTTATCTTACGACAGAATAAGAATTGACAAACGGACAAAATAACCGCCGATGACATGGCAGAAGTTAGAGTACACGATGATTGATGATAAAGCCAACCAAGATCTCAACAACAACACTCATACAGAAACGTTTGAAATTGTATGAAGTAGACAATGCAACGTACTTGACGTCCCCCTCATACACGATGAAACACTGGTATGCATGTGTGTGAATTTGTGTAGGCTAAACGTTTCATTCGGTACGCGGCAAGCGCTCAATGTTATACACGTAAACGGAGAATTCTTGTCTTCGCTCACAAATACAGTAACGTTGATAAGATGTGGAAATACAAATCACACAAGTGAATTGGTTGGCTTGTTTAATGCGTTCCAGACTGAATACGGACATATGAGAGTAAAGCGTCGGAAGAGACTGCCTACAGTGTGAAAATGAATGTTGGACAGCGAGTTGTGTTTTGTGGCTTGTTGCTGTTCTGCTGCCTAGAACAGTTAGAAGCATACCGAATCCTCTGCATCTACCCTAGTTCGGGACGATCGCATGTGATTGTGGGCCAGGCTTTGATGAAGGGGCTGGCCGAGCGAGGGCATGACGTAAGTGTAATTCGTTTTAGTAGTCATGTGTTTATGTAACACTCTCCAACTTTCTCAGGTGACAATGGTGAGTCCGTTCAAGCTGTCGAAGCCGGTACCCAACTACCGCGAGATCGTAGTACAGAAGGAAGATCTCGATCAAATGACCAGAGACTTTCTTCAAAAGAATACGGGAAATTCTATCTCTGGTATATTCAAACTGTTCCAAAGCCAATTCCGAACGGCCGAAATGACGTTGGCAGATCCAAAGTTCCAGACACTTAAGAATGAACACTTCGATTTGGTGATAGTAGGATTGTTTGTGGTGGACTTTGTGCTGGGCCTTGGACCACACTTCAATGCACCAACCGTGGTGCTGTTTTCGGCCGGTATGACGAAGATGACAGCGGACTTTGTAGGTAATCCACGAGCCATTTCGACCGTACCGCACGTAATGGTCGGTGGACCAGGTGTGATGAACTTCTCGGCCCGTGTGAAGAACTTCCTATTTGGTTGTGTGGAAAACGTGATTGTAGCTGTGTCAGTGTACGCACAACGGTCATATTACGACCGCCACTTTCCAGCCGATCGTTACCCGCCATATGAAGCTGTGCGCCAAAATGTCTCTCTCGTGCTGCTAAATACACACTTCTCACAAGCGTATACACGTCCGTATCTGCAGAACATGATTGAGGTAGGCGGTCTACAGATTAAATCAAAACCTGATCCTCTACCAGAAGATATTCGAGAGTGGCTTGACGGTGCCGATGAGCATGGCGTGGTTTATTTCTGTCTAGGATCGAATCTGAAATCTGCCGACCTACCACAGGACAAGTTGGATGCGATTCTAAAGACTTTCGGTCAGCTTAAACAACGCGTCATCTGGAAATGGGAGAGTGACAGTATTCCGAACATACCCTCGAACGTACTAACGAAATCCTGGCTACCACAAGATGACGTACTGGCTCATCGGAACGTCAAGCTGTTTATCTCACATGGCGGTTTGGGTGGTATGGCCGAAGCCAAGTACCATGGTGTGCCAGTACTGGGAATTCCCATCTTTGCCGAACAGTTCCAGAACATTCAGACCATGGTGGAGGAGGGCATGGGTATGAGATTGGACTACGAGCAGCTTAACGAGCAGACTTTCTCGCGAGCTGTCAATATTATGGTACGTGAGCATCGATTTGCTGAACGTGCGAAGTCAATTTCGAATCTGTACCGCGATCGACCGCAGAGCGCGATGGATCTTGCCTGTTTCTGGGTGGAGTACATCGCGAGACACAAAGGTGCACCACATCTTCATTACCCGGCGGCGGACATGAACTTCTTGCAGCGCGAATCGCTCGACGTAATTGCGTTCCTGCTGGTGATCGTTTATATCGTTACTAAGATGCTTAAGCTAGTCGTAAATTTCTTATTCCGAAAGGTGTTCAAAACATCTCGTAAGACCAAAATTCAATAGGCAACAGTGATAAGAAACGGTTGAGATTTTCTATCAGATGATAATCTAATACAGGTTCGCGAATACATTATTATTAATTTGTTCCTTTGTCCCGTTGACAATTGACAGATGAATGATAGATGACAGTTGATAGAACGATATTCAAATGCCTGGTAAGTATATAAATCTACTGCACATGGTACACGTACCTCTTGCAACGCCTTCTTATCAATCGTCTTTGTACTCTGTAGCGTGCGGATAACGTTTTTCGCCCCATCCACCACCGCCGCCTCAATCCGAAGCCTGTGGCGCAGCTCCTCAATACGATCGTCCAGCGATGCCTCCAGTTCCTGGGGCTGTTTGACAGCCGTTGCCGATTCACCCCCATTTTCTTCTGACTGTTTGCTACTCAGCTTGTTTTGGCGCACCTTAATGATCTTCAGCCGCAGGTATTCGATCTTGGCCTTTGAGTCAGCCAACATTTGGTGCGCTTCGGCCAGCAGCTTCTTGTCGCGACCATGATGTCCGCTTGAGATCGATTGGATCATGTTTTCCGCACCGTTTTTCACCTTTGTCTCGATGCTTAATTGTTTTTCGAGCTGTATGAGCAGTTTGTCGTTGGCGGTAAGTTCCGGTCCGCTCGGAATGACAGTTGATAGAATGGGATCTGCAACAATCGTGGAAAGAGATATACGGATATACTTTAAATATTTATATTAAAAAAAAACATTTTAATTTTTTTATTTCCGAAAAAGAAACATTTTGGTTATAATAGCCAAATCATTCGAATGGTTAACAATTATTCGCAAACCCTCTTGCGGTTGTTGAAACCGCCGTTGCAGCATTTGTAACGGAACAACAGTAGGATGTCAATGGCCTTTGTAACGGAACGGAATGCACCAGGTTGTGCACATCCACAGTCTGTCTGATAATCGACGATACTTCGTCGTATGAAAAGAGAAACTGCTTTCAAATTAACGCTGGCTGAGCTGTTTTGCTGTAACAGTACAGCAAAAGTGCAAACACCAATTCTCTGACAGCGTGAGATGTGATAAAATTTTTATTAACCTACTACATAATCAATAATTACTATATTAAATGATAGCCACATGTATAATCAGCGAACTGGGAGTTGTGTAAGCACGACCCCGTACGTAATCAGGAACACTTATTCTTTCCAATTCCGTGAAAAGTTCAATCAAAACGATTGATATCGTGAAGAAGGGCTCGTTGTGACGTGACTGAGTGAAAAAAATACCAGACGCAGAAGAATTATTTATAATTGGATTATTGTTTTGGTTTTACCCATAACCATACTGATTTTTTTCCTCATTTTTCATACTCATTTATTTTTTTTTTCTCAGCGCCACAACTGGAGATTAATGGAGTACAACGAATGTGCCGAGTGTATGAAATTGTTACGTATACACGAAAGGCAGTAAGCAAATGTAAATGCATACACTCACATCCGCTCAATGAACCGGCAAACTTTTTTTTTGTTTACTTATGAGCCTATTTTCCGTCAATTCTGGTGTGTTTATTTGTTTCTTCCGCTTATGTTGCTGGTCAATATGGTCGCCAAAAGGCAGGTCGGCCTGAAAAGTGTAAACCACCACTTGTTGGGCAAGCTCACACACCATTATATTACCATTATGCAGGCATGTAACATTTCACTCGAACGGATTCCGTTTGGTTGAATTTCGTTTTCGTGCACACGTACACGTACACGATTGCACATTCCACACACTGTGTTGCGACGGTGAATCGGAAAACAATATCTCTTCACGCGCTTGTTTTTCTATGCAGCCTCGCTCTGGGAACGTTCGGTGATAATGTATCCATCAACTTTACACGCATTAGTTATCGTTTACACGCACGCATACGGATAATTGCACAGTTCGGGAAAACTTTAGGAAAAACGCTTTACCAAACTCAAATGCACTGAGGGATTTACGATTGAATACTGCGACATTAACACTAGGGTGCGTACGGGAATATGGTTTCTCTTCTATTTTCGTCCCAATGCGATTACTCTTTGAGGCCATACACTTACACGATTCTGAGAGTGGAGGAGAAAACAAAGCTATATATTTCGTGGGAGTAGCCTATGTTCTCAAGAGTATAAATAGTTAGTTTCATTTAGTATCCAATCCATATATCACAGCACAAATTTCGTTGCTTTTTTCGTTTGGTTTTATTAAAAATACGACACCACACAATTTACCTCTTGGTGTGGATTGCATTTTTCACTCCACCTTTGTGACAAGCTCTTGGAAAAATTGGTGAGTTCGAAAACTGTGCGCACACCCTGTGGTGAGTAGCTCTGAAGTGACACTGTGAGCAATAGGAGCTTGCGCAGATTACCTAAAATTCTGGATATCATCTCCGGTTCTCCGAGTAAGATTGTACCGAACGAGAGAAAGATTCAATATGGCTAGCGATTGAACAGTGCGGTATTCGGAAATACTCCCGCTCGATATACTTATAGCTTTGTATATTTTTGTCATTGGGGTCTCAAAATTTAATAAACTATCGTTTGTCGGCTTTCTAACGTAACGACAACTTACTACGTCACTAACTGGCTCTTGGAAAGGAATCTAAAGATCTCCAATTCGTTTTGTTTGGCGTTGGTGGTTGACGCTGTCTACTAAAATGACTATAAATAGCAGTGTATGCCGTTTGAATTTTAAAATGAATGGGTTAGGCGATCTACAATTGCATCTAGACATCGTGTACTACTTGCCAGTTTCATCGTGCAAATTGTAGCATTCTACAAAACGGAAAAAGAGCTTGTTCATGTTCACTTTCTACTCTGTGAAGCGGAGATTGTTAAGTGATTTGGCAGTATATTTTGTTGACAAGTTCGGTGTATTTATCATTTATGAAACACTTTTGCGAAAGGTGTCATATCACACGCGTTTCACGAAACATGAGCTGATGTTGAAATCGTAGTCAACATTATTTTACCGGTTCCGGTATCATGCATGCATAACGCAAATGCGTGATTTTAATTTTGAACCAATGTAAGAACATTTAGAAATGAATGTTCAATTTTCACCATACACATATAACTGTTTGATACCATATAATTTCTTCAGATTCTAAACAATAATTTCCTGTTCGATTATTATGACATTGATTGGTTCGATACTTCTTCGAAATCAGTTCAGATATTTCGAGCAAACATATACTAGTGCATATTCGACTAAGTCTATCAAAAACAAATACGTACCGTGACCGCCATTATTACTGCTGACGCTATTGCCTTGTGTGAGGATGATTTGGCTTTCCAGTTCGTGTAGCTCAGACTTTAGTTCGGCCAGCTTATTGTTGCTCTTCTTTACTATCGAGGCCACGTCGGAAAGGGAGCGTCGATCCGTGGCAACCTCTCGCAGCTTCTCAGCGCCCTCCTTGATCTTGAGCTCCTTGCGGATTTCTCGTCGAATTGCCTCCTTGATCTCCTCCAGCCGGTCAGGTAGCAGATGTTCGGACACATTGTCCGACAGACCGTATTTGTGACTCAGCTCGTACAGCACGGGATGTTTGATATAATCGCCCTGAGGGAAGAGAGAGGAATCTCGGTTAGCTATGTCTACTTTGCAACTTTTTTCTGATGGAAATGAGACAAAAAGCAATAAAGGGTTTTCACGGATTTAATACACATGTTCAGTAATTGTGTAGGAAAGTTTAATTATCAATGTGAAAAAATAACAATAAATAATAATACAATTGTTTACATTCTGCAAAATAACGGAATAACACAGTTTGTTTACATTCTGCACCGGTTTGGTTTAAGCGATGAAAATAGTACGCACTAAAAAATGCCAAAATTCGGAAATGGTAAAACAAAACTGAACTTTTCTACAAGATTAACTGAACATGTCTACAACTTTTCGAACTTCGCTAAACAATGATTGAACTTTGTTGACACTACACGGCTACTACGCGATATCTCTAACTGTACCGTTTGTTCCTAGAGACTGGCCGAGCGGTGAATGTACTAAATGAACGTGAAACGATGTCGATGCCAACTATTGGACATGACTACGAGCGCCCTCGACCGTCCTCGGTACGGCAGGGTTGACTATGCGCACTGGGAAATTTACCACTCAACAAAACCACTTATCATGCTGTACCCATTTCACCTCATCTCCAATGTGGAGTAACCGGGCAAGAATATACTATTTGGTCCCAAACTTGAACTTTAAACAATTACGCAGATGCTCAAGACATGTTTGGTTTAGAGGTTATCAAACTCTCGCTAGTACTTTGTGTTGTGGCGGTTTTTGGTCATGAATAATAATTTGTTATCATATACGCGACATATAATTCTACCAATTCAAATTCCGAAGATGAATGGTTAAAGTTTTCCAAAAACTAATAACCAGAGTACCCGTGGGAGCCTCATGTCTTTACAGAAGGAAATTTAGTAACCCCATGCGGCGAAAATTTTATACGGTCGGAAAATAATAGATAGAATTTCTTTCGTGCAATCAGGGGAACCCATGATTTCACGTGACAATAATTATTAAAAAAAAAACAGACATTTTAAGTTTGTCTATAAATGGCGAGTCCTGATGTTGATACCACCAAATTTATTTTAAAAATGAAAGTTTCGCTTCAATGTGAGTAATTGTAGCTAGCAACAGCACGAAATTGTATGAATGAAATTATACAAATGAAAAGATAAATTAATGTATTGGGATGCAATAGTAGTAATTGTAAAAATTATATAAAAGATGGAAAATTGTAATCAAATAAATATCAGTTTCAACACAACATTAGCGTACGGTATTTATATATATTGTAAGCGGATATTTGGCATTTGGCGGATTTTTATTTGTAGTTTGAAAGACGTTTAAAAATATATATAAATATTAAATCATTTTTTTGGTATTATATTTTACACAATGTTTTATGTTTGTCTGATTTGAATCGTGTATCAAACCCGTGTGAAGAAACTGCCGAAGACGAGAGAACTGAGAGAGGGTCGTCAGAAGGAAATGGAATGAATTTCACATCTAGCGGTGTCTATAGCCCAAATTAGCTACACCGGAAGGCGCATCTGGACCCGAGATCCAGTGTGTGAGCATTAAGGCGGGCAAAGGGGAGCGAAGAAAACAAGAAGCAGTGATCTCGTTCGCCTCTGTCCGGCATGTCTGCCCTTGTTCCGTTACCTTTTCGACGACGGCCGCACTGACGCAGGTGCTGAATACGCGACTTCGCCGCCGCTTCCGATAGCGGTTGTTGTAGTCCGTTATGTACAGTGCCATGACTATGAGCTTCACTTACTCCACACGCCCTACTTCTTTTTTTTTCTTTGCGTCCTTTTGGTGGTTTTGGTTTCACAACACGATCAACACAGTTATTTCTTCACAAGCCTTGGGCTAGCCGGAGCTTTGATGTGATTCGTTTTTTGTTAGTGATTCCCACCCAGAAATGATCCAGAAGCTTTCTGCTGAACAGTGTGTCAATGTTTGTTTTGGGGCACTCACTGCTGTAGAAGCAGGCACGAACGTTGTGTTGTAAAATGGCGCTTTTTACATGCACCTTAACACGACTAATATACAACATGCAGTTTTCATCACCAGACAAGGCACAGTTTCTAACGGTGGTTTAATTTTTCACCTAGGACGGAGGAGTACTATTTATATCGAAATTAAATCACTGGATCACACTTTCACCCTTACAGTGTGCTACGTTCAATCCGACACTGGAATGCACTTGTGTGTGCCCAAACCCGTCTGATTCGAGGAAATTCGTGAGTAGACAAATGTATCTGTGCTGCTGTGTGCGAAACTAAGCACAGAAGTCATAGGCTCACGTTCCAGGTCACCATCGAGCGAGATGTTATCACCATACTTAATACATTCTGCTCTATCCAACGCTGATCTATGCTGTTTTCCAGTCTCTTTCCCAAGGACAAAGATCACGCATACTTGGGTCGTTCTGTCCTGATTTATATTACTTTTGGCAATGGTTATGTTATGTTATTTAATCTTCATCATGAAACGTCTCTACGGGGTATTTTGAAAATGGATGTTTTATACCAGAAGATGCTCTTGAGGAGGTCAACAAAATGACTGCTGTAATGTAATGATGTATATATCGAAGAAAGTGAGAGAAATATGAAAAAGCGAATAAGCCGTTGGCATTTGCCATTTGGAAGAACGAAATGTTATTAACATAACATAAAAAATAACACATAGATACTCGTACGAGACTTTCTCTTCGTTTCTGCGCTAGTGGGCCCTGCTGAGCATGAAACGGACACAACAGGAGGGCCAAATGAAACAACACAAATCCCCACCAAAATAGATTACCCAACATCCGAAGCACAAAGTGCTAGCAGTGGTCGAGTATTTTTTTAGAATCATTGCAATTTTCACGTTTCATGAGCACGCGTAATGTTTCATTTAACATTCGGAGAACTTAGATATCTTATTGCACCGATAACAAGTGTAATTCTTTCTCCCGAAGAATTTATACACGTTGTTAGGATTATCAAACCGAAACATATATACTTGCTACTGTTGCTGCTTCTACCGGTGGTTGACTAATGGGCATAATTATCCTACCACCAGTCCCTTGTGGAGCGTCAGTGGACTACGAAGCTAATGTCGATCGCACATACAACTAAAGTGAAAGTGGGCTCTCTCAGAGATCAGCGGACCACCACCAAGGCAAAAAAAACAGCATCGGTCTCTCCCGGTATTTCCCCTTTCACCAAGACGATAAATCATGTCTCATAAAATAGACATTCCTACGCTACGAAATCGTATCCTACAGAGAGCTCCATGGATTCCTCAAAAACAAAAGTTTAAACCTATGCGGAATGATAGTCGCACGCGGCGACTAGCTGAGCACAATCAGGAACTCGTATGCGTATTACAGCACAGCTCACCATTTGTGTGTAGGTTGTGATCGTTAAGATCCACACAAAAAAATAAAATAAGTAGAGCATTTCAAAGCATACATCCGTATATTGCTGTGCAAGCAACATTCCTCTGCAATATAGCAGCTTCGACAGGGGCCTAATTGTACACTAATTCCTCACTTCCGGTAGGCTGGAGTCGTTTCTCAACGATCACTCACCCTTAGGAAGAAGGTTGTCCACACCACGACCGTCTGTCTCTACATCGGATGAATAAAGCTATGTGATTTGCCCCCGTTTTTCAGCTATTTATTCCGTACGACGATACCGAATTACACACACTACAACAGGCAAATGCCATTTCACTCTCCAAGAAGCAGGTCCGGCCAGTTTTTGCACTGCGGACAAGCGCGTTCCTACTGCACGCGTGTGCTTTGAATACATAATGTGTTGGCGGCGATCTTTGGGTGACATATAAGGTGAGTGCTTGGGAGGCAATATAGGTATCAGGGGTAGTTGTAAGCACGCGATCCAACCATCCTGCATGCCAACACGCGCGCACATTCGCGAAGGTGGCGATCTTCATCAACGGTAACAGCCCGTTGTCGTCGTTGTTTGCGCAACTTGCAAGCAGCAAACAAGGAACACAAAAAAGACCATCGAATTCCGGTCCTTGCCCTCGAACACCATTTCTGGCCGTGGCCAAAGAGCCTTCACAACACATTCACGGCCACGTGGTCAGACCGGTGAGCACGCGCGTTTGCGAAGGAGAAGGAAAACGTGTGATGTGAAGTCAAAAAATTGTTTTTGGGGTCTCCCTCGAGCAGAGGCGCGAAGTAACAGTCGTGCCTGGACCTGAACTTCACCAGGCACAGGTGTGTGGGTGTGCGGAAATATTGTAACACGGCCGTTGTACAATAATAGTTACGATATTTGATAATCGAGCATGTTTTCAACGCTTTAACTGATAACAATCAAAATAAAACCTTGTTCTAAAAAGGTGGTGGAATTTGATATATTTACGACACTATCTTGACACAATGAAAAACAAGATCAGCTTTGAACGAACAACGAACTAACATTGGAAGTAGGGTTATCTCGAAGCTACCATGCCCAGTTTTTTACACACAAACTATAAATCCTACGATAATTATGTGAAATTAAGAAATTGGCTTTTAAAAATGAAACTTGAATAAATTCCAACTCCATGTGTTCATGTGAGATATCATTTCTTAGCACACCCAAACACTCTGCGTTTGTACAGTTTGCGCGCAGGTGCACAACTTTATCGAGCTATGTTATCTTATCTCGCATGCCATTACCACACATAGTCGGTGGTTGGTTTACACGAACCGATCTCTATTGCTACTAGGTGGCAAGTGCTTCTCCAGCTAATGAAGCGTTGCTCCAATCGGGAAAAGCGTGTCTTGTTTGATCTGATTGTAGTAGTTTGTTTTTCGTGTGTCTTCGCAATGCTTCGAACCCTCGCTCAGTCCCTGTTAGTATCCCTTTCTTGCGGCCACTTTGATCATCATTTTATCACCTGGTTTCAGCTTTCAGATAACTTAAGTAAGGGATTGCGTGTATCTGGGAAATGCAATTCTGTTTAGTTCACACCAGTTTGAATATGAATAATGAGAAACTTTCAACGGAACACGCTACAGGCTTCAGTATCATCGAACGCATTAATTTCCTATAGACTGCATATGGTGCGTACGTACGGCGAAATTTGAATAAAAACACTTTTACGAAAGAGCGAGACATAATTTCTTATCTATTACATACTGATCAATGTCAATTCTATTGCAACAATGTTCAAACCACTCATACATTTGATCGTGAAAGAAAGCATTCTTAACAAACTCTAACTATTAATTCCACACACTACACCTACTTCCTTTATCATTAGTTCGAGAGCAACTTCAAACAGTATGAATCACAATGGTTAATAGTTTTAAGTTGTTCCGGAAACTACGTAACACTAGATATTCACAACATGTCAACTCTGCGGACTAGAAGAGTTTTGTTCATTCCAAACGATACTGGAACTGATGGTAAACTAACTGGAACCCTCTCAGGTTATGGCCTCTAAAGAGCAGGTTTCGGTTCAGCAGCAGGGAATACAAGATAGGTAGATAACGAAAGATATGCACACCGCGTTGAATCAACAACTGTGTGCCTACGTAGTTAGAACCCCCTTCGTTAAAGGATTGTGTACGGTACACCAAAGAGGAAGCTTTTGGGAGTGTAATTTGGAAACATCGACAGCTATATTATAGTCAGCAATAAAATTCTTATCATACGCGTACTGTGAGTGATATACAAATATTATACACCGATAATACATGTGCATGTAAAGTTGTTTTGTGCATTTTTAACTAATTTTCTTGTTATTTCTAGGTTGTTATGTATTTCCGCGTTGAGAGGGCATTTTAGATTTTTTACAATGCAACTAAACCCGTATTTCTTGAAACTTAGCTACATGTGATGTGAGAAGTGTCAGTTGTAAATTAAAAAGATGAACCACTTGTAGCCTAGGGCTGAAATGAGTAATCAATAGTAAATATCGTATTCAAATTATGTCATTCAATTGCTCTTAATCTTTATTAGTTGGAAATATGATTAATTTAAGATGCTAAAGCTCCTTAGTTAGCAAGCCAAGTTCCAGAATGCAGGCCCTTCTGGAGCATACTGGTACGGTATCATTTTAACACTTCCAGGTCACGGAGTTGAGCACGTGATAATTAGATTTGCTCATCACTCTTCCGTCCATGTCACGGTACTGGTTAGCAATGTGCCTGCAGGGACGTGTTTCTAACATGCAGATATGTATACTAGTATCGCATACATTCTAATGAGAGTTTTCTGCCAGTGAGAGCTTTTATTTGAATTTCATCAAACGGGTGATGGAGGTGTAGAACGAAAACTAGAGCTATAAAACGTATAAAACTTCTCTCTTACCACCAGGAACCTTTTGTACCCCATTTTTTACGAGGGCTCCTTTCGAAAGGCTCAGGCTTTTAAGCTTGTGAAAGTGAAAACCTTGGGTGAAAATGCTAAGAATTTGTAACTCGACCCTAAAACTGCATACGTTGTCGGAATAACTAATACCCGACGACCGTGTTGTGACCTCCGGGCTTGGATACACGGTGACAAAACTACCCACAGCAGTTTTCCATTGACGGTTGCTAGTGGTTGAATGCTATACTTCCCTTTTTCCATCCAACGATTCCACTCCATTTCGGTTCTCGGGGACAGGGACAATCCAATTATCATATATTTTATCGATACCATAAGGGGTGTTTACTCACGCGTGCTTTCTCTCTGTCTCTCTGTCTCTGTCTCTGTCTCTCTCTCTCTCTTTCTCATTCTCCGAAACTGAGAATCCTAAGCCGACCCGTTATGCTGGCATCCTTTTCTTTTCTTCTTCGCTTCGTAAGTGTTTGTATATTCAACGATGGGTATTATATTCTGGGATACTGCACGCTGGTGTTCAAAAACCACGGGTTACGGCGCCACTGCAGTACGAACACACCATCCGTGTCTCTGCGAATTTCGATTCGTTTAGATTTAAATTGACTTTAGTCGTACGTGCTTTCTATTCGAGTAATTCAGCACATAACAGCCGTGCGATATTCGCAATTTATTTTCCACCCTTTCGGCCATCCAAATGAGAAAATATTGGATAATTTATTCATCGTTTATTGTTTTTACATCATGGCACTCTGATCTTTCCACGAAGTGGTATTATGGATTTTCTTCGTAAGGAAATATTTCTTGACTATGTATGATATGGTATATGAAGAATCTGATAATGAGATTTATTAAAAAGCAATAGTGCAGAGCCTAGTAAAACCAAAAAAACATCGGCACATCGGCGTTTCTGTCTCGAATCTAAATCATGCACTTAATCAACTAAATAGTGACCTTATAGTGGGTACATTGATCGGGCTTCTCGCATAACTTTTCGACCAGCACGCACGCATGCACGCGAGTTATTTGGCGCTCTTTGCCGTCCTACCTCTTTGACGAATCAACTTATAACACCTCTAGATGAAACAAAGAACGAAACCAGACCCGAGGAAGGTCCGTTTCGTGCCACAAAGTTATGCTGAAAGAGAAAGGACACTCGCATACTCGCGCATGATATGACGGAACACGCTCTGAAGGCATACAGTTGTGTGGGTATGTGGAAAGCAGAGTCAGTTACAGCGCCTGCCTCTGAGGTGAAAGTAATTTTGATCTACACTGTATAGATTTTCCCGACACGACGAAACTCCGTTGTATGATTAACCTTCCCCCTGAAGGCACGATCATGACTAAAAAAAACTCTCGTGTGGGTGGGTTTTATAGGGCATAGTTCGAAAACAATTTTCGATCAGTTTGGCCTGCAATGGAAACTACATAATAAAATATTATCATACAATTACAAATGTCTGGATGAGATTTCCCCACTACTGACTAGATGCTTTAGCATGCAAAGGGTCATAGTACTGTGAAAAAGAAATGAATCTGTCGATTTCTATACTACGAGGAACATAATTGGTAGGTTGGAAGCGGGAGTGAAGCGATAGGCCCGTATTGCAGTAGCCAATACTCGTATTCGGCTTGTTAGTTAACGTAACTAAATTACAGGCTGGGAAAATTTCGTTCACTTCACCAGTATAAGATGAATATGCAGCAGCAGGAAAACAAAAGCCAAGTTCGAATTAAAAAAAAACTACTGTTGCAAGAAGAGTGTCTAATAAGCACACCGTACCAAACAAAAGTAATCGATTAACCTTTCACTGGTCTGTACGGAACCGCCGACATAGATATTTTTTCCGTTTTTTTCAAATGGCGTTAAATGCGGACGCCTGGTGAGAAAGGCGCACCAGCATAATAGTAAAGCGGAACCAGCAGGTTGCAATCTTTGCGTTTTCGCCAATTTTCTGCCAACAAGGCTGCGAACAAATTTAACCCCGTTCGGTCCATTAACCTCACAGGGGTTAGGCTGCAGGGTGTTAAGCGATCTCGATTAGTTTTGGGTCAAATTCACTTCGTTTTGGGAGGGACGGATGATAAAGAGGATCCATTAAGGAAAATTAAGCTTAATTCGTTCGATTCGGGATGGATTAAATCATTATGGTCTTATTAAATTCATATAGTCAATGGGGTTGTTCATCAATGAAGTGTTTAATGTAGCAGAAATAGAAAATGGATTACAGATGATGAGTCTAGCTTGGGTCCATATTGAGTAAATTTCTTGTATATTACAATAAATAATCAAGTTTTTTAGCTATAAAAGTTTCTGGTGCTTCTGTACCTGCAGTGCAGTGCAAATAGAACATCTTCAAGTTAATGTAACGTGCTTACATCAACATTCTCCACATGATCTAAGGCCGATCAAGGCCAATTGTTTATGCAATAGTGTGTACCTTGCCTTGAAATCCTCTTGCTTTTCACCAACCCAAGGGTTATGCAATGGCGTGTTCATATTCCTAATCACATTTGAATACAAGACCTTCAAGACCCAGTTAATCCTTTGGGTGGCACAATATATTAGCCCCATTTATTATGCATTTCTTGTCTTTCAATCACAAAGTTGAACGCTGAATGTAAAGCGGAATCAAGTTCGAAGTAAAGTTTGATAAAATATTGAACGCACCAAAGTTGGCCAACACACCGGGGTCGATGAAAGGCGGAATAAAAACAGTGCAATCCCACCCGAAATTACATATTTAGTCACAATCGATTTCACATAAACCCTATCCACCTTGATTAGCCGTAATTTGGCCGCAGCGTACGCTAGCGTACGAACAAAATTGAGGACGCCGATCGCTCTCCTGAGTGTTTGCACCGTGCTTAATTCATTCCTCATGCTCCCTTTCTCTCTTTGAACCGAAAATGGTACCTTAAAAATAATCCAAGTTTTATCGATCAACGGGAGCTAGAAAAGCTTACCCCTGGGATTGCGCTAAAAGGGTGGGGGAACAAACATAGTTGTAAGAAGTTGTGGCCAATGGGATAGGAGAGCTTACCAACAAACATCGCACACGGGTTTGGGGAATTCAACCGGTTCTTCCGTGTACAAAATTCGCATCGGAAAGTGTTATAATTACAACGCCTTCATCTAAGCATCCGTAAAAGGTAAAGACTTTTGTGGCCTTTAGGTTTTGGTGGTGGGTAGACTTTGATTTCAATTCGTTACAGATCCATCGGTAAACCGTAGTTTCTTTTTTGTGCTTTAGACCTAGTGTACGTGTGGTGTACTCTCGTTCACTTCAAGCCACAATTCGGAAGTTTTTTAATCATGGATGTTTGAAAATCCCGAAGGGAAAAAAACATCAGGGCGGTTTGCCTGCTGTTCAGTGGAAATCGATGGATTATTTCGATCGCACTGATCAATCAGCAGGCGAATTCAATGTGAGAGTGAACAGCAATTTACCGTTTAGTTCAATGTTGCTTTTCCTATTTTGTAATTCCGACTCGTTCATCACGTTGTTACTATTACTAGAATATGCGAAAATTTTAACTGCTAGTTGATGGAAGTGAACGTATGATTATTATGCCTGATTGTACCCGATTGAAAATATAAAACACTTGCCCAATAGTAAAAATTGTAGAACAGATCACAAATATACATCACATGAACAAATGCAATTAAATCATAAAATAAATTGAATTTATAAGTGTAGTAATTTTAGTAGGTTAACAGGTTTGTTATTCGGATATAAAAAAAAATCATAGACAAACAACGATTACATACGGTGAATAAGTAGCTTTTCAACTTGGCCTTCAAATCTTTCAGGATCACCAGCTTGCTTGATTTGAAACTGAAATCCGTTGGCTGTTCACTGTTGTCGCTCATTTTCAGACCTCTGGGGACTTTCTGAATGAAATTTGTGCAAAAACAACACTAACCACCCTGCCGGGCAACACAACAACACTACAATGAAACGATGGATTTGTCATCGGTTTCTAGCCAAAGCTTTGCTTGGTACACTAATTTGATCAACACACACACATTCACTACCGAAGATTTTATATAAGAACAACATTCACACAGATGTTTCACACAGATGCAGTTTGGGGGTCAGGAGGTTGAAAGGGAAAACAATTATTTTTCTTCCTGCCCTGGTAACGTCGTTGCACAGAGACATTAGAATCTCGCTAGATAAAAGAGCAAACGCAAAATATATCAATCAGAATGCCTGTATACACCATTGCTGATAAAACGTTACCAACACAATCCAACCAAACGTTACCAACACAATCCAATAAATTGTTACCACAATAAAACACCATTTAACCAGGTCTAAATGAATAAAACTAATCACATATGAGTTTCGCTTACTTTCATTGTACGAAACAATTGAAATCTCAAACAACTAGTACAATACTACACTTTTTCAATCTTCCGCACATTTTTTCTTTAATTTTTTTTCCCATCACAAACAATCACGATGGGATGAAGAATTGCAACAAAATTGGAGTTTATAATTTCCAATGTTGACGATATTTTCAGATTAATATCGCCTGCCTATAAATCTAAAGCTCCTACATTAACATCTGGGAAAGCAATTCTCCAGCCCTACGATAATGCTAGTAGCAAAAATCCTCATTATTAAATCAACAGTAATTTAATTTCCAAACAAATTAGATATTGATACTTGTACTAATTACTCGAGAGCCACGATCAACCAAAACAAACCTTTCCGGCTCCGTAAAAGCCAAGACAGACAAGCAAAAGTGACGACTAATGTTATGCAAACAAATTTATCCTTCAAACATAACAGTAGAGTGCTTCACACAAAATGGTACGGTTTGTGCAGCGCTTTTTTTAATATTTACACACATAACTCCCAGCCCTATAACTCTCTTCAAGTATATCTGCTTCGCTGATGATTCAACACACGCGGGTTATTGTCACTACACTAAGAATAGAGACTCGAAACTATTCCACGACCTTACGTTTACAGGCTACGCGCTCACGGTTTGATGTACACGACCTACACTTCATCTTTGTCGACGTTTGGACTTTCTTCTTAATTGTACTTTCGTTTCCCCCACCGAACTTCTTTGAGCAAAAAATAGCACACATAAATATTATTGCACAATACACGTCTTCTATCCTGACAACAGATGGTCGTCGGACAAATCATTGCTGCAAATACAGCTATTTACTGATCTACGCCAATTGCGAGAGTTAGAGACGAGTTTACAATGTCCTTGAACCTTCCCTATTGGACGTGGTTTCATCTGGAAGTTGAAATATCATCACATTTACGAGAGGCACAATAAGATGTCAACACTTTCCTATCGAGGCAAAAAAAAATACTACATCATAGAAGACCACAATTAGTCAACTGTGCTGTTTACAATACTCGCTGGAAGTAGTGAGTAATGACCTATTATTCAGTATTTAGCTCGTTTAATCTGAACGCTTTTAGTAAAAGATCTTTAGAAGTGATTAAATTGCACAAACTTGCATTTTGATAAATTCCAAGACCCGTTGAGTTATGGAATACAAAACCAGAAAAATCGAAGAACAAGTGGTACGCGATCTCATGTAAACACAATTTTCCTGCACTTCCGAGAAGTAAATCACCGGGATTAGCTTCATTGATTTCAATTAATTTCTTTAACGATGTTTTTGATCCAAAAGTAGTTACTTCCTGTGTATACAATGACTGTCGGATAAATGATTGTGGTCCGCTTACAATAGCCCAATTGATAGTAGTAATGGATGCCAAAACTCGTTCTGCAGAAATTGTTGTATACAGATAGAAAAAAAACAAGGATGAGAATGAAGTCGGCGAACAACAATCATGCCGTATAACTCTTCCGGGTGGACCAAAGAACCCGTGACAAGGTATCACTTATGTCCCGCCAATGTAAACTGCACTGCAATTTCTTGAATCTAGAGACAAGGGAAACACAATCAGACATAAAAACATCACAAAACAGGAACCACCCTTAATAAATTTAAGGCCCTCGTCAAGGTCAACGACTGACAGAAGCCGCAGAAGCCACCGCAACCACCGGAATACTTTTTTAGTTGTCATAAGTAACCGCCTTCGTCACAGAGGCTCTCTCCTCACCCTTCTCTCTCTCTATCTTTCTCTCTCTCTCTTTCTCTCCATCTCTCTTTATCTCCCTCCTCCCCTCAATCACAGTCTCTCTTTGTCTTCACATAGGTACCCCTGCAAGGCATTTCATTCTCCATATGAATGGTTTTGTAAACTGTTTCAACAATGCCAAAAATGTCTCGAAAGTGAAATGCAGAAGTAAATATGGTACACACCCCTAAACTATTGCTTTCTTGTTTGCTAAACCATTTCTGTATGTTGTTCACACCACAATCGCTCACTATTGCTGTACGAAAATCAACGAATCCACTTGGCACTATTATTTTTAAACCATACAGGTTTACACATCTACTAAACCAAGCAGATGATGCAAATAATTTTTAATTCTGATATATGGAGAAGAATCAACACATACACTAATTATGCACAATACACTGTATTTGAAGCTAATTGAACCACTTATTAAACAGATCGAATGTGCCTCTCGAACCTATGATTATCGACCAAAACAAAACGCGTGTATTATACACACAACACGATAATAGGACACATTCCAGGAGTACGCGCGTTCATACACTGCGTCCGCGAGACACTCCGAGCGCCACGAAAGTTCAATTCATACAGCAGTACCCCAACGAACTTTTTTGTGTGCGCATGTTGATCGATCCAACACACGCAACACAGACGTCCAAGTGTCTCTCCTGCTTGAACGAACGAGAGCAACAAACTCCGGTTACGTGAGAATCAAAGAGAGTTTTGTGGAGCGTTGTGGATGTGGAGTATCCAAGCTTTACACAACAGACGAGAAAAACCGTTTGCCTTTACGCTTTCAGTTTCTCGTGGACCTGTTGTTGGGACTAAGTACACACCTCTAGTTTTCTTTTGCTCTGCTCATTCCATATACACAACAAACGTCTCTCTAGTTTGGCGCTATTTCATTCACTCCAACATTCCCTGCAATCATATGGTTGCGTCGTGATTGGCAGCTGTTTCTCTTCCTGAGAGTGTCTAGCCAGTTCCGCCTTTTTCGTTTTTGTTTCACTTTTTGTGCAGAAACCTTCCCACACACACCTTCTCTCCACTGCTTCCACCGCTGACGCTTTCCACCGCTAGGCAGGTTAGGCTTCTTTTGTTGCATAGTTGCACGCTGGATAACCGGCTTAACCGGGCTATATTTGGGTTGGCCCTTATACTGTAATATGCCTGTAATATGGCTCTGCAACAGAAAGTAAGTGGGCCAACGAAGCTCTTCCACGTACAGAGCTACGATACGGAAGAAAGTGCATTTAGTTACATTTCATAATTTCAAGACAATGTTCCATGTAAAAAAAAAAACATCTTAACCTGCAATATTTACTCTTCTTCAAGTACAATCCCTCCCGCGTTGTTGCTGTTGTGAGTAATGAACCAACATGTGACTAAGGTACGCATTCATTGCGATAGTGAAGATCGCCTCCGACGAGCAACAAAACGAGCGCTTAAAAAGTTCAATAAATGAGACGATCTGTTTTGCTAACATGCAACAAAACACAAATCAACTCCAATTCACTACCAAACAAACATTGTTATACAAAGCAAATCAACTAACTGAGAGATTTTACACATGCGCCCATAGAAAGAACGAACCCCAAACGCAAATAAAATCAAACTTCAAACGAGGTCAGACGCTGATAAGACTCTATCAATGATCCTGCCCCAAAGGTCAATAAACGCCTCCGTCCTCTGTAAACGTGTGTTGCGAGAAGTGCTCATCCGACCAGTAGCGATTTAGTAGCAAGAAAATAGGTTATGCAATCTTTTAAAGTATTGTATTTTTTATTCGTTCGTTCCAGAAACAAATATCAAATTGGTAATCAAATCCTCGTAATTTCCCTGCTCTGCAACAGAAGTAATAACAGATAAAGCGAGTTTTTTGTTTCATATAATATCACCAACTACAGAAACATGACATTTCAATCAACACGATGATTCATTTCAACGCAGAAAGGTACACAAAGCTGCATAGGAGTGTTGGTTATTTCATATGTTCTTGGCATATTTAGGCAAATTTCCTTTGTATGAAATAATATTCAATTTACTTGATAATATACCAATATTCCTTACTAATCTTAACCTGCTAGTGTTTTTAGAATATAGTAACGTACCATTCAAACGAATGTATGGATTGTTTTTTCCAATCTACCGCACCTTGTTTATTATCTAATGCATATGTTCTTCAGTAGATTGGCTAAAATGAATGCCACCGTAAGCTGATTAAATTATTCAGCCATTCGCGAAGTCCATAGTTTTTACAAAATCAACCAGGCTGATCGAATGACAATAGCGAAAATCTGTCGGATATCATAGTAGCCAACGATTTGAACAGTTAGTTTAGACGTACATTTTATACATCTACCATAGCAACCATTTCCGCAGGTGCCTGAAAAGCGAAATTTAAAATGGAATCTTCATTTCCAGGAGGCGAAATCTTCTTAAACGAACAAGAAGGGGCTCAAAGGCTGGAATGCAAATGACGCACAGCATAGCTGGGAAAGAATGGGTGAGTATTATCATCATTTTTTTTATTCCATGCGTGCTCCAATAGATTCCATCGGCAAACCAGCAAAGCGCCCACACTAATTAACGGAGTAAAATGCACAATCGATCGGAAATTGCGCTTGCGAACGAAAAGTACGGAATGCATCTGTTGTTATAAAAACGCCTAGGTTCTGCTGATGAGTTTTCAATATAACGGCACACATATCCGGCACAAGCGTGATTAAGATGAAGCTGAATCCGTTCCGATGTCAGATGTCAGATGTTGGCTGACATTCACAGGTTTTTCATATTCCATTCGATCGTAATCGCCGGATGAAGATTTATTTTCCAATAAGACTTTGTTACTGTGCATTGCAAACCGTCTATATCACGGTTAGAAGTTACTGGAACATAACAAATGTATTTGTTTGGAACCGTTATTGCAGATGGAGATATACCGTTGCTGATTTCTATATCATATTTGCAATCTATGCGGAGTTTCTATAATGTTTATCGACTTTTCTTGATGGTTACAAACCTGAAAAGATAAAGAAAAAACACGGCAAAGATAAGTAAAAGATTCAACACTGTGTAGAAAATGTGGAATGTAGATTGAACAAAAAAAAATTATTATATCAAATTTTTAAAATTTTGAAACGATCCAGAGCTTCACTTGGGTTTGGAGATTGGACCAGATTTCATCATATTTGGTTTAAATTGGAGTGCAGTGAATTTTGGTATCTGAACAAGGAGTTTATCGAATTATTTTTAAGATTTTTTTGTTCTTTTTTTTGATAATTTGAACAACCCACAAAAACAGAGAGGAAAACGTTTTGTTGTCGCTCTTTTTGAGAACTGTTTTGTCTGATACAGAGACAAGCAATATGATTTACTTGGTAGACCAAATTGTTCATGATTCAAGCTTAAGATTAGCAGACCTTTAATTAATTATCTCTTACTTCATCGGAGTGAAAAATTCGGAGATTGGGTCGTGTGATCAAAACCAAACATGCCTAGTTTGGTGAGGTCTCCACGAGAACTAGGCTAATCGTGCGATTTCCAACGCGCCTAGGGAGGAATTCTCCAATAAACCATCCTCTTCCTCATTGATAAAGCTTAAGTCGAGAAGGTAGTATAATGGGAAATTGTTCCCAAGCATCTTACCTTCGTCAAAAGCAACCTGTTTTTTTTTCTCGCGGAAGCAAGACCACAATTACGTGTGCTAAATTAGTTCCAGAGGAGGGGTTCGTACGAAGGTTGTTACAGATTTTTCCTTTCCCAATTAATGCGGATAACAGCGTACATCATAACAGTGGGACGTGTTTGGTTCATCATTTTGCAGCCTTTCTTTGCTCGCTTTCCGGAATCCAGATTGATATGTGCCAGCTCGGCGTGAACACTCGCGATGTTACAAACAGCATTCCCTGTCACGTGTACATTTCCCTTTATTTTTGTTTCAGACTAACCACCTCCTTTCCCTTCCAGCATTTTTTTTTTGTGCAACTGAATCACACGCACCCATTCATTCGCACGATTTCCGGTTTATCGCGAACCCTGCCGGCGCGAACCGAGCTACACACCAGTGTTTCAGATAAAATATCTTTGCGAAGCACCACTGTGTGTAGTATATGATGATGCTTTTTGCGATATTTATGTTTACTGATGCGTGTTTTTGTACGTGACAGGGAGAACCATAGTTGTGGCAATGATTTGACTCTTAGCTGCCACTCATTCGCCTCAATTTCCTTTGATAAGCCACTCATTCGATGTGGTGCTATGACGTGGTGTGGTGTATTAATGACGCCGTTTCTTTGGATGCAAGCTCCATTCGCTAAGCCATTAAAGAATAGTTAGTTTAATTCTTCCATTTGGAAGATGTGATGTAAGCCAGTAGGTGCATAGTAAAATCAGTATGAAACAAACCCAACTTTCTGGGCTTTGTTTACCATCACTTGTATTTTGTCAAACGCTGTACGCGATTTACTCTTACAAACCGGATGAGAACCGATGTTGCATCCTACCCGACAATTTACGTCCGCTCACACACGTGCATGAATCAACATCGACATTGAACGATATTGCAAATAGTCCAACTAACGGTAACTTTGTGGGACAATTTCTTGTCGAATGTAAGCCATAACATAACCCACATCCATCCGTCATTCTGTTAATCCAGCAACTCACCACATTGGTTTCGGTCTAAATTATCCAATTTTTCATCGATAGGCACCTCACACGCTCGGTGCAGATTTTGAACACAAAAAGGAAGGCAAAAAGACGATGCTTGCGTAACAGCCACAATTCTCAGTTTCTTTTCCGTTACTTTTCATGGCAGTTCCAGTGTTGTGGTGTTAATTAGCTTCAGGAAAGGCGTAAACAATTCATTTGTCGTGCTGCCAGTACAATTATATTCAAGCTGATGACAGGCATCACCGGCAAAAACTAAATTTGGCTAAGAAATCTTTCAAATAACAGTGAACAGGGTTTTCTTTATATTGAAGCAAGTGGAAAGGCTGTGGTTACAAATATACAAATTATTCACATCAAAATAGCTGAAAATAAAGATTAGTAAAGGGATTATCTGGCAGCAACTAGTATAAACCATGTCGAAGATTTTAAATAGTCATCATTTAGATGACTCATGCGTCATTCGTACGAAAAACTGATAAGCGTTATCAAGTAAAATACACGTGCGTAATTGATACATATATGGATCGAATCTTTGAAAATGATCAATACTAAAGTTTGTTTCATCTAATTCGTCTTCGGCACACATCAGACAGCAAACCAAAAAAATCGTACATTAGAAAAAACAACACGTTTGTAGAAGTTTCTACAAACAAACAAAAATACTGAGGGTTTGTGTCACTGATTATAATTAAAACATATGATTTTATATTTTTGGGGTTATCATTTTAGTCAGCAGCCTTGACCTGAGCCTAATCTCACAAAAGTCTCTGATAATAAACATACGTGTACTAGTGCATCATTTTGCCAGCAAATTACACTTGTTATAGGTTTATACATATGCACAATACATATGACTGGCGTTTGACCTTTTATTCAAACTACCCTCTTGAACCGAAATGATTTTTTTTTTCATAATCGTCTAGCTTTTAGCGACAGGAGACTCTAACCGTACATTATTTTCTCTGCGGCTGTGACGGCGGTCACAGCATCGATAACAATGCTGATGTTTTCGCATCGGAATTTAATTAATGAACTCGAAATCGATTCCGTCATCGAGAGCGGTACGAGTCTCCGGGCCGACATAAGCCTCCATCAACGCCTGCGAATCGTTATCACCCATCATCAGGCATAACAGGCAGGGCGGAATTGCAGTAGGAAACTCCACAATCCAGGAAAGAGACGACAGGAAGACGTGCCCGAAGCAAAAAAATAACAACAAAAAAAGTAGGCGCGCGTGAGGACGTGATTGGCAAAACGATTCCACCATGGAGGGTGAAAAATAAAATACTTTCTCTTCGTGCGGGAAGATGACTTTTTAATCGTTTAACGTTTAACGAGATTGCTCGTCGGTTTTGTTCATTCGATGGCGGAACTATCTCGTTTGATGGCATCCACGCTTCGCTGGCACGTAAAAGTTTGTTTGCGCGCGCGTGTGTGTAACTTTTTCCAGTTAAATTGATTCACTTCCTGACGGTCACCCTCAGATTGCGGACAGGCAGGATATAGTGGTCGATGCGCGTTTGCGAGAAACACGCTAAGTGAGGTAAAAAGTGTATTGATTTTGTCCCGAGGCAATGGTGTGCTGTACGAATGGGCAAATGTTGATATGTAAATAAACTAGAAGGTATTTATGTTCGGTAAATACTATGCCAACAAATGAATCATTTTTATTTTGTTGTACAATACGCTGAAACAGCAAGTTTCAAACTAATTCAGTCCAATTTGGAAGGCGGATCAGTTTATCTACCCTTGATAAAGTTGAATTCAAATCGAATCACGCTGGATGAATGTACATTTCACAAGCTAGAGTCAATATTCTGGTCGCACCAGGCGGTATACTTTGTAGCGAAACCGAGTTGAATAACTTCCAAGAAACTGTGGCGCCCACGCACGTTGTTGTTGCTTACCACACAACATGCACATAACTCGAAAAAAGGCATCACGAGGTGCGTTGTGTTTGAGCCGAGCCGCATAGGAGCGACATAAATCATTAAACTCTTCGGCTTGATTACATTTCCCACCAACGGCGCGTGCACACATAAGCCATCGAGTCGTTAATCTTTGGTTTCCTTGTGGTACTTGCACTAGGTCCAACCAAGCAGCG